>LR990209.1:2659059-2666559 GCA_905147375.1 Hylaea fasciaria | reverse complement strand
ACAACGGTCGCCGTCACAGCTTTAACCTTAAAAAATCAAATAATTAAATTATATTATACCATAATAGGTAATTATGATGTTTATCATTACCCATTGTATGCGGCACGTCATACTTTTGAAAACAATAATAAAAGAAATACTAATACTCTGTAGGGTATTAATATTATATCAATATGAATAAGGTACCTTCTAAAACAATGCACTGTAAATTGAAAATGCATTTATTTTATAGGCGAGTTGATTTCTAGAAGTGCGCAATTTACACGAGTATAATAATCGTTGTTTCATAATGTGATTAACGGGGGTGGGTGGGTGGTTTCATCCGAATCCATTAATTAAAGTAATAATACCTACTGTTTGGTTCTTTTCAAAAAGGGGAATAAAAATATAAATAGTGGCACGACGATGCATTCGACGCAAAGTAATCGTCAATATTATAATATTAAATTAATATTAATAATAATTACACAGTTGGTGGGCGAGTAAAGTAATTAGAATTGATTATTATACATTTTAATAAAATTGTGACACGGGGTGTCGATACCTTGTTATTATTGATATTAATTTGGTTAATATTTAACGATATGGATCAAATGTGTAGAGTTGGGGAATACCTACAAATACTGTATGTATAATATTATGTATGTGCCCCCACCCCCACCCCCTCCCCTTAAAAATATAAATTAAACTAATCACAAAATCGTGACACAAAGTAATCATGAAATATTATTATATTCAATTAATTTTAGTAAATTATTATGCAGTCTGTGGGTGAGTAAAGTAATTAGGATTGATTATTATACATTTTAATTGTGACACGGTGTGTCGATTCCCGGTCTTAAATTATTATTATAGTATAACATTGAACGATATGGATAGACAATATTTTATTTCAATTAATATTAGGAAATTTATTATACACTATTTAGGATTGATTATTTATAAATTTTAATTGTGACACGGGGTGTCGATTCCCGGTCTTAAATTATTATTATTATTATCATTATAAATATAACATTGAACTCGGATATGGATCGACAATATTTTATTTCAATTAATTTTAGTAAATTATACACTATTTAAGATTGATTATTATAAATTTTAATTGTGACACGGGGTGTCGATTCCCGGTCTTAAATTATTATTATTATTATTATATCATTGAACTCGGATATGGATCGACAATATTTTATTTCAATTAATTTTAGTAAATTATACACTATTTAAGATTGATTATTATACATTTTAATTGTGACACGGGGTGTCGATTCCCGGTCTTAAATTATTATTATTATTATTATAACATTGAACTCGGATATGGATCGACAATATTTTATTTCAATTAATATTAGTAAATTTATTATACACTATTTAGGATTGATTATTATAAATTTTAATTGTGACACGGGGTGTCGATTCCTGGTGTCTTAAATATAGGTGTCATTGAACGATATGGATCAAATGTGTAAATTTCGATAGTGTTTCTTCGTTATTTGGCTACACGTGAGATAGATATCGACAGTGAACGAGTGCACGATTTTTTGGATCTTATTATCCAAGTCACACTGTATCTTCACTCTCTCGGAGAGCGAAACCGGCGGCGGCGCGCTCACAGTGTTATACCACACAGTACCGACGGACTTGTTGTATATTAATAGTATAATAATATATAAAATGTTCCGTCGTTTGCTGCGAGAATAGGTATAACACCGTCCGCAGTCACATTATAAATCTATCCGTGTGCCTAGTGCGAGTTTTGACAATTTATTTACGCGCTCGGTCCGTTTCGCGTAAACTTGAAATTGTATGGAATAATAGCAGCGCCGTCTAGTGACTGATTCACTGACGCTAGATGGCGCTGCTTTTATTCCATACAATTTCAAGTTTACGCCAAACGGACCGAGCGCGTAAATAAATTGACAAAACTCGCACTAGGCACGCTGAGGGGGATAGATAATTGTTCTGTACGACGTTAGTGTTTTGTACAGTGAGATTATGATGTTATATATGTTGTCACAATATAGTTATAATCTCACCGAGACGCGACAATACGAAGTTTGGAACAGATATATTTTATTTTAATGCGCTGTGTCGATCGAGCCTCATCATTTTGGTCGTATGTTTTGTTGGTGGGTTTTGTTGTAGAGAAGATATCATTTTTAAAAATGATATCTTCTCTACAACAAAACTATGACGATTTATACGCAAATATAAAACAACGAACAAAGTGTGATGAGACTATATCTTTCGTGAAATTATTATTATATAATACGGGGAGAATATGCTTACAAATTATCCAACCGTCGTACGGTCAAACGATACGATTGTATGTGATTTTTGTCATTCTCTCGTGCATATAAATATAAAAAAAAGAAAAAAAAGAAAAAATATATTAATTTTATTAAATTATTATTATATTATATAATAATAATAATTTAATAAAATTATATTGTATTCATTTTATTATATTATATATGTAAAATATTTATTGTAGTTAGTAGTATATCTGTAGTTAGTTTGTGTGTACGGCGTCCGTGCCCGAGGGGGAGAGAGGGCGGGGTGTGTTTGTTGTAATAAATATTGCAGAGACAGACACATTCTCCACTCACCGCGGGACCTCACGGACACCGCACGCACTCATCGCGTACAGCGAGGTGAAACGCGTGTATTATAAGACCGTTTCGACTCTCGTGATTCCGGGCGTAATCGTAGTTATATTATTGTCGTTTATGTAAAATATTAATATATATAAAACAATGTGTGTATGAGAATACCCGTCTTGGTGTAGAACGTTCACAATGGGGATTTTTTTAACAATAATTCTCTTGTAATGTTAACGTAATATTACAAAACAATATTTCTTCTCCGCTGAAATTATGAGGACACACCTCGGTACCGGTTCGACTCTTTACGTCGCCGCCGAGGGTTTCACAAATCGATATAATTTCGTGTGAGCTCCCTGGTTGATCCTGCCAGTAGTTATATGCTTGTCTCAAAGATTAAGCCATGCATGTCTCAGTGCAAGCCGTATTAAGGCGATACCGCGAATGGCTCAATATATCAGTTTTGGTTCCTTAGATCTTACTCAGTTACTTGGATAACTGTGGTAATTCTAGAGCTAATACATGCAATTAGAACTCCGACCAGTGATGGGACGAGTGCTTTTATTAGATCAAAACCAATCGACGGAGGGCCTCGCGTCCGAAGTCGTTAATTTTGATGAATCTGGATAACTTTTGCCGATCGCACGGTCTAGTACCGGCGACGTATCTTTCAAATGTCTGCCTTATCAACTTTCGATGGTAGTTTCTGCGACTACCATGGTTGTCACGGGTAACGGGGAATCAGGGTTCGATTCCGGAGAGGGAGCCTGAGAAACGGCTACCACATCCAAGGAAGGCAGCAGGCGCGCAAATTACCCACTCCCGGCACGGGGAGGTAGTGACGAAAAATAACGATACGGGACTCTTACGAGGCCTCGTAATCGGAATGAGTACACTTTAAATATTTTAACGAGGAACAATTGGAGGGCAAGTCTGGTGCCAGCAGCCGCGGTAATTCCAGCTCCAATAGCGTATACTAAAATTGTTGCGGTTAAAAAGCTCGTAGTTGCATTTGTGCGCCGCGCTGTCGGTGCACCGCATCCGCGGTGATACTGACACGTTTGCGGAGCATATCGTCGGTGAGCCGGCGGTAACACGACGGTTCAATATCAAAATCCTATCGCGGTGCTCTTCAGTGAGTGTCGAGATGGGCCGACAATTTTACTTTGAACAAATTAGAGTGCTCAAAGCGGGCTCAAAATGCTGCTTGAATATTTCGTGCATGGAATAATAGAATATGATCTCGGTTCTATTTTGTTGGTTTTCAGAACTCCGAGGTAATGATTAATAGGGATAACTGGGGGCATTCGTATTGCGACGTTAGAGGTGAAATTCTTGGATCGTCGCAAGACGAACATCAGCGAAAGCATTTGCCAAAGGTGTTTTCATCAATCAAGAACGAAAGTTAGAGGTTCGAAGGCGATTAGATACCGCCCTAGTTCTAACCGTAAATATGTCGTCTAGCAATCCGCCGACGTTACTACAATGGCTCGGCGGGCGGCTTCCGGGAAACCAAAGATTTTGGACTCCGGGGGGAGTATGGTTGCAAAGCTGAAACTTAAAGGAATTGACGGAAGGGCACCACCAGGAGTGGAGCCTGCGGCTTAATTTGACTCAACACGGGAAATCTCACCAGGCCCGGACACCGGAAGGATTGACAGATTAACAGCTCTTTCTTGATTCGGTGGGTGGTGGTGCATGGCCGTTCTTAGTTGGTGGAGCGATTTGTCTGGTTAATTCCGGTAACGAACGAGACTCTAGCCTGCTAAATAGGCGTCGTCATTTCGGTGTGTGCGATTTCGGTCGCGCAACTCACTGGCGACGTATTAAAATTCTTCTTAGAGGGACCGGCGGCTTCGAGCCGCACGAGATTGAGCAATAACAGGTCTGTGATGCCCTTAGATGTCCTGGGCCGCACGCGCGCTACACTGAAGGAATCAACATGTTCTCCCTGGCCTAGAGGCCCGGGCAACCCGTTGAAACTCCTTCGTGCTGGGGATTGGGGTTTGCAATTATCCCCCATAAACGAGGAATTCCTAGTAAGCGCGAGTCATAAGCTCGCGTTGATTACGTCCCTGCCCTTTGTACACACCGCCCGTCGCTACTACCGATTGAATGATTTAGTGAGGTCTTCGGACCGACACGCGGTGGCTTCACGGCCGTCGGCGTCGCTGGGAAGTTGACCAAACTTGATCATTTAGAGGAAGTAAAAGTCGTAACAAGGTTTCCGTAGGGGAACCTGCGGAAGGATCATTAACGTATAATATATATTTATATAATATATTATCCATCCAAAGTTATAAAATAACAAATAATAAAAGATATGTGCGAGACTGTGCGTGGTGAAAGCGCACGGTTGACACGTATCGCGTCGCGTATTTTAAACACGTTATGATATACGACGATTTTGACGATTAAAAAATCCATAATCCGAGTCGTGTGTATGTAAGCGTTAAATACGACGTTCGTTAATCAAACACTGTGGGTTTAGAAGTCGAGAGTTGAATGTTTTTTACGTTTCTCCTCTCATTCTAAGACAATAATATTTATATATATTTTTTTTATTTGTATCAGGGTTAATATTACAAACTATTACCCTGGACGGTGGATCACTTGGCTCGCGGGTCGATGAAGAACGCAGTTAACTGCGCGTCATAGTGTGAACTGCAGGACACATTTGAACATCGACATTTCGAACGCACATTGCGGTCCATGGAGACACATCCAGGACCACTCCTGTCTGAGGGCCGGCTGCATAATAACAAAAATCACACTGCGCATAATAATAATATTATTATGGCGCATATGACGGTTCCGTATGTGAGCGATCGCCTATGGTCCGTTTAAAAATGTAAATATTATGTTTTATCTAGCATAAAAAAGACGGTAGTGTACACACACGCACACCGAAGCTTTGAATAAGAGCGGCGGGGTGTGTCGCTCTATACGCGAGCGTGTTACGTCGTCGTCGTGTGCCATATAGAACGTAAGTAGGCGGACTCGACGTCCGAAGGGCGAGACGACGTCGTGTCGTGTAAAAAACGTACTCGACGTCGTCGCGCCGACGGATATCGTGTCTGCCTCCATTTTATAACGTTGGCCTCAGATCAGGGAGGATTACCCGCCGAATTTAAGCATATTAGTAAGCGGAGGAAAAGAAACTAACCAGGATTTCCTTAGTAGCGGCGAGCGAACAGGAATAAGCCCAGCACTGAATCCCGTCGTTGTCACGGCGGCGGGAGATGTGGTGTTCGGGAGGTTCCGCTTTCTCGTCGCAGTCCACTCCTGTCCAAGTTCGTCTTGAACGGGGCCGTTTACCCACAGAGGGTGCCAGGCCCGTAGCGACGGAGGACCGCGGCGAGAGGGACTCTCCTCAGAGTCGGGTTGCTTGAGAGTGCAGCCCTAAGTGGGTGGTAAACTCCATCTAAGGCTAAATATTACCGCGAGACCGATAGCGAACAAGTACCGTGAGGGAAAGTTGAAAAGAACTTTGAAGAGAGAGTTCAACAGTACGTGAAACCGTCCAGGGGTAAACCTGCGAAACTCGAATGAACGAACGGAGAGATTCATCGTCACTCCGCGGCGCCACGGCGTCGGTCGGATGGGCGCGGCCTCGGTCGCGCACACCGTGTCGCGTCGTGCCGTGTCCGCGGACGGCGTGCACTTCTCTCTTAGTAATACATCGCGACCCGTTCGACGTCGGTCTAAGTGCCTTTCGGGAGTCTCCGCGCCCTCGCGGCGTGGATACCGTGAAGTGTCACCGACCGTCGCGTCGGACGGTATATCTAACGAAACGCTCACGCGCTTTGCGCGCGTCCGGCCCGACGCAAGGTAACGTCCGCGGCCCGCGTCCTGCCCGAGTGCGGACGCGGGTTCGGCGCGCCTGTCGTCGCAGCCGTGCTGTCTCGGACCGTGTGCGTATCCGTCTGCGATGATTCAGTTTCGGGCACTCGCAGGACCCGTCTTGAAACACGGACCAAGGAGTCTAGCATGTGTGCGAGTCATTGAGATCGAAAACTGAAAGGCGCAACGAAAGTGAAGGCGGTCGCTCGTCGACCGCTCAGGGAGGATGGCGTTCGGATCTCGGTCCGGCGCTCGCACTCCCGAGGCGTCTCGTTTCCAATCTGCGAATGTAGGCGCGCTCTGAGCACAGATGCTGGGACCCGAAAGATGGTGAACTATGCCTGGTCAGGTCGAAGTCAGGGGAAACCCTGATGGAGGACCGTAGCGATTCTGACGTGCAAATCGATCGTCGGAACTGGGTATAGGGGCGAAAGACTAATCGAACCATCTAGTAGCTGGTTCCGTCCGAAGTTTCCCTCAGGATAGCTGGCGTCGACTCGAACAGTCTCATCCGGTAAAGCGAATGATTAGAGGCATTGGGGCCGAAACGACTTCAACCTATTCTCAAACTTTAAATGGGTGAGAACTCCGGCTTACTCGAACGATGAAGCCGGAGATCTGATGACGGTGCCAAGTGGGCCAATTTTGGTAAGCAGAACTGGCGCTGTGGGATGAACCAAACGTAGTGTTAAGGCGCCTAAAAAACGCTCATGGGACACCATGAAAGGCGTTGGTCGCTCATGACAGCAGGACGGTGGCCATGGAAGTCGGAATCCGCTAAGGAGTGTGCAACGACTCACCTGCCGAAGCAACCAGCCCTGAAAATGGATGGCGCTGAAGCGTTTTTGCCTATACACTACCGTTACCGGCATGTGCGATATTTATATTGTATCTATGATATAATGTCATTAAGCCGTAACGAGTAGGACGTGCGCGGCGGCGTGCGCAGAAGGGTCTGGGCGTGAGCCCGCCTGGAGCCACCGTCGGTGCAGATCTTGGTGGTAGTAGCAAATACTCCAGCGAGGCCCTGGAGGACTGACGTGGAGAAGGGTTT
>LR990209.1:2654059-2656559 GCA_905147375.1 Hylaea fasciaria | reverse complement strand
TCTGAAATCATTTCGGCAACTCAACTCAATAAACGCCGCATTGTTGTTGCATTAAAAAAAAAAAATCATTCACGTAAAAACTACTGAATGGATTTTAATGAAACTTTACAATAATAATATAGCTTATATTATGTACATCAGAATAACACATAGGCTACAATTTATACAGACATTGTGTGAATTGTCCAAAATATGACAAATCTACCATCTGCGAGCTAAACTGGCGTGCGCTACCAAAACGAAATGTTTGTCTTAAATACTTCTACAAAAAAGCCCGTCACAGTATATATCTATATCTTATTATGTGCAAGCCATTATAGTCAAAATAATTATTTTATAATGTCATAATGTTAGTTCTTTAGCTGCTCTAAATACTAATCGTGCGCAGACGAAGTCGCGGGCACCAACTAGTACATTATATAATGTCATGTCACTTTTTAACTTGTTCATGAACATGCATCTCGCAGTTATGAAATTTTCCATAATACAGTCAAATCAAGTACGGACGCAAATGTACTTGTACAAATTATTTATTTATATAAAAATATTATAAATTCTACCTGCTGCCATGTTGTGGTCTCCGTGAACGAAGCTGTAGCCGTAGCCGTAGCCGTAGACGTAGACGTAGACGTAGACGTAGACGTAGACGTAGACGTAGACGTAGACGTAGACGTAGACGTAGACGTAGAGGTAGAGGTAGCCGTAGCATCATCAGCCGCCGCCCCGCCGCGCCCGTCAGGTACGATATAATCATTCTGAAATCATTTCGGCAACTCAACTCAATAAACGCCGCATTGTTGTTGCATTAAAAAAAAAAAAACATTTACATTAAGCAAGTATTCATTAATCATTGTGTTATATATAAATGGATGGATGTTTGTTACTCTTTCACGTAAAAACTACTGAATGGATTTTAATAATGAAACTTTACAATAATATAGCTTATACATCAGAATAACACATAGGCTACAATAATTTATATACAGACATTGTGTGAATTGTCCAAAATATGACGATAAGTGTCAAGTAAATAGGAAAAATCTACCATCTGCGAGCTAAACTGGCGTGCGCTACCAAAACCGCTAGAGCTAGGCTATACATAATAATATGTACCTAATGTATGATGGAAATGTTTGTCTTCTTAATACTTCTACAAAAAAATACGTGCAAGCCATTATAGTCAAAATAGTGAACCATAATTTTAATGTCATAATGTTAGTTCAGACGAAGTCGCGGGCACCAACTAGTACATTATATAATGTCATGTCACTTTTTAACTTGTTCATGAACATGCATCTCGCAGTTATGAAATTTTCCATAATACAGTCAAATCAAGTACGGACGCAAATGTACTTGTACAAATTATTTATTTATATAAAAATATTATAAATTCTACCTGCTGCCATGTTGTGGTCTCCGTGAACGAAGCTGTAGCCGTAGCCGTAGCCGTAGACGTAGACGTAGACGTAGACGTAGACGTAGACGTAGCCGAGCCGGCAGCAGCAGCAGCAGGAGCATCAGCCGCCGCCCCGCCCGTCAGGTACGATATAATCATTCTGAAATCATTTCGGCAACTCATCTCAATTTATGACGCTAATAATTTAAAAGGTTCAAAGGGTTTATTGGATAAAACAAAAAAAAAAACAAGAAAATAATATTACTGGTAACTCTTTCTCACTTAGATACCAACATAATATAGGTACTCACTCACTTATTATTTCATACTTATATTATCACACCACACACACACACACACACACACACACACACACACACACACACACACACACACACACATATGGGTAGGTACCTACCTAACTACAATCTCTAGCTGTAGGATTCCCGCCAAAACATCGACCCGCCTGCCTGCATGCAAGCAAGCCGCGTGCCTCCCACCGACAACGGTCGCCGTCACAGCTTTAACCTTAAAAAATCAAATAATTAAATTATATTATACCATAATAGGTAATTATGATGTTTATCATTACCCATTGTATGCGGCACGTCATACTTTTGAAAACAATAATAAAAGAAATACTAATACTCTGTAGGGTATTAATATTATATCAATATGAATAAGGTACCTTCTAAAACAATGCACTGTAAATTGAAAATGCATTTATTTTATAGGCGAGTTGATTTCTAGAAGTGCGCAATTTACACGAGTATAATAATCGTTGTTTCATAATGTGATTAACGGGGGTGGGTGGGTGGTTTCATCCGAATCCATTAATTAAAGTAATAATACCTACTGTTTGGTTCTTTTCAAAAAGGGGAATAAAAATATAAATAGTGGCACGACGATGCATTCGACGCAAAGTAATCGTCAATATTATAATATTAAATTAATATTAATAATAATTACACAGTTGGTGGGCGAGTAAAGTAATTAGAATTGATTATTATACATTTTAATAAAATTGTGACACGGGGTGTCGATACCTTGTTATTATTGATATTAATTTGGTTAATATTTAACGATATGGATCAAATGTGTAGA
>LR990209.1:2642500-2653559 GCA_905147375.1 Hylaea fasciaria | reverse complement strand
ATGTTTTTATGGTATGTCGGATAGTAGTAAAACGACCGTCTTGCTCAATAGCTAGTTTATTACTGAGGTACCCTCAAACATATGGCATATAATTATGTAGGTAAGTATGTATCACAACTGTTAACATACAGTTCATCCCTCCAACATTAATTTGGGGATCTGCAACAATAACAAAGGATTCTTACTAACATTTAGTTGCTTAACTACTTAAAAATACTTCTTATAATTAACAGGTTTTCTGTGCCTCTTAGGCCGTTCGACAGGGGGAGTGTTAACAGCACTGGGATCAGTATCCTCATTCGGATCTATACACTGCCGTTCCGCCGGTCGGTTCTCGTCATTCATCACCTCGCAAGCCTCCGCCCACTCCTCATTGTCTTCATTACTTTGCACCAATACTCTATCGGTTGCTAACGAGCTTCCTTCACCATCCGTCGCTACCCGCATCTCCGTCTCCTCCACCCCGGTACGGGCTGGAGGTGACGGCGATGGCGGCGGCGGCGTCGTGGCGGAATGCTCGTCTGTTTGGCCTGGTAACACGGGGGGCGCGGGGGATTGCGGTGGTGGTGGCGCGCTTGGCGTCGACGGCGTCGGATTACATAATATCCCCGTTTCGGGCTGGCTATCATATATAACATCAGCATCACTGTTGCTCGCACTTGTATACTTTCTTATCTGATCTATGTGTCTGTTACTGCTAGTTCCATAATCCTTAAAATAAATTTCAAACATCCTAGTGCCTATTGTTTTTTTAACAATACCTTCACTCCAAATACTTTTCCTTGCAATAAACCATTTCGCCCATACGGTTTCACCTATTTTAAAACATCTGTTACGGTTTAATGTTATTTGTACGGTATGCTTATTCATATTTTTATTTTGAGGTAGAATTAAATCTAGTCGACATCTTAGATTACGACCTAACATTAGCATTGCCGGCGTTACACCTGTTGCACAATGAACATTATTCCTAAATTCAAACAGAAACCCCCGTAATTTGTCCTGGATATTTTTCTGACATGATACCCCTTCTGCAAACATACATTTAATCATTTTTTTACAAGTTTTAACAGAGTTTTCTGCTTGCCCGTTACTGGCCGGGTGATAGATAGGCGAATTTACGTAATCAATAGCATTCACCCGACAGAATGTATGAAATTCCGCTGAGCTAATTTTTACATCATTATCAGATACAATAACATTAGGCACACCGAATCTAGCAAACATATCTTTTAGTTTTTTATAAGTTCATTTGTAGAAGTGCCCCGGTCCATGTGAATACATTCCAGCCACTTGGAAAACGCATCTACGACGATAAGGTACACAGCCTGTCCTATAGTCATGTAGTCGATATGAATGCGGTGCCAGGGGCCCGGTGGCTGCGGCCAGGGCGCGGGGGGCGCGCGCGGCGGCGCGCTTCGCACGGCAGCACAGGCGGCGCACGCGCCCACCCACCGCTCGATGTCGGCGTCGATCCCCGGCCACCACATTCTACTACGAGCTGCGCTCTTAGTCTTGACAATGCCAAAATGTGCCGAGTGAAGTTCTTTTAACATTCTGTCTCTATAGACAGTTGGAATAACTATCCTATGGCCGCGGAACAAACATCCATCTATAACTTCTAAATCGGTTTTACATTGAAAATACGGCATTATAGTTTTACATTCTATTTTCCTGGGCCACCCATTATTCATATATTTAATTACTAATTTCAATGTCTTATCGGTGGCAATTGCCTGCTTAATATTATGGAACAAAACCGGTTCGACGCTCGCTTCTAAGAACAAAAAATACTTGGAACTCCCGTCCTCTTGTCTGTCTTGCCTATCACTGACCACTACCGATAACGGTGACCGTGAAAAATAGTCTGCTATTTGATTGCTTTTCCCGTCCACGTATTGTACCGTATAGTTATATGCTGATAAAATTATTGCATATCTTTGTAGACGTAAGGCAGCCGTCACTGATATACCATTACTTTGGCCAAAAATTGATAGCAACGGTCTGTGGTCAGTTTTCAAAATGAAGGGTTCTTGACGACCATATAAGTATTGGTGGAAGTGTTTTACCCCATAAATGATCGCAGTCGCCTCTTTTTGAATTTGGCTATAGTTCCTTTCGCTAGCTGTCAAAGATCTTGAGGCGAATGCAATCGGGCGTTCGTGACCGTCCGCGTGCCCGTGCGCAAGCACGGCGCCGAGCCCGCACGGACCGGCGTCTACCGTGAGTACCAGCGGTGCCGCCGGATTAAAATGAGCTAACACCCGTTCGCTGGCCAGTTCGCGCTTCACGCTTTCAAACGCAGCCTGTTGACGCTTGCCCCACTCCCACTCTGCTCCAGCGTGCAGCAATTCGTGTAGCGGATTTAGTACAGCAGATGCACTTGGAATAAAGTTCCTATAGTAATTTACTACACCTAAGAATCGTTTCACTCCTAACACGTTGGTGGGCGCAGGCGCGTCGATAATTGCCTCAACTTTAGCAGGGCTCGTCCTTAATCCGTTCTTATCTATTACGTAGCCCAAATATGTCACACTACTCTCAAAAAATGCACATTTGTCTTTTTGCAGACGCAATCCTGCATCTTGCAACCTATTTAAAACTTCTCGTAACCTTGATAAATGAATACTCATTTTAGGTCCCGTTATACAGATGTCGTCAAGCCATATACTAACCCCCTCTATACCTGATAACAACGTTTCCATAGCTTTTTGAAAAATAGCTGGTGCATTTGCTAGTCCGTAAACTAACCGGGTGTAGGAAAACAAACCTTTGTGTGTATTTATAGTAGTAAGTTTTTGAGATGATTTTGACAATTTAAATTGGTTATAGGCATTACTTAGATCTATTTTTGTATAAGTTTCTCCACCGCCTATCTTAGAAAATACCTCCTCTATTCGAGGTAATGGGTACTTGTCCACCTTTAACTCTTTATTAAGAGTACATGAAAAATCACCCGCAATTTTTAACTTTCCATTTCCTTTTAAGACCGGTACAATGGGGGTAGCGTATTCTGAGTAATTGACTGGCATTAGAATACCTAAACCTACTAACCTATCTAGTTCTGTACTGACCTTGTCTTTTAGCGCGAAAGGAACTGACCTAGGCTTAAAAAATTTTGGTGTGGCATTATCTTTTAGTTGTAATTCCACCTCAAACTTGTTAAAACATCCTAGTTCGTCCTTCCAAACATCCGGATATTGATTCAATAGCCGTTGCACTTCTTCAATGTTTTTATTCGTAGTGATTATGTTGCTATTAGATGTTGCAAAATAGATTCTAAATTTAGTCATGAAATCACGGCCAAGCAGAGGTGGTCCACCATTTTTAATAACATAAAATTTTAATTCGTCATGTAAGTTTGAGTATGACACTTTTGCTACAAAATATCCCAAGGCGGTGATTTTATGACCGTTATACAGACACATTTTTAAATCACTTTTATGCAACGGTAAATTAGAAAAATGAAGTAGATACAACGATTCCGACATAACTGTAGTTCCCGATCCAGTATCTAGCTCCATAGACAAATCTATTTTATTCACATTTACAGTCATTTTAATAGGATTATAGTCAACATACCTCATGTTATAAAGTTCACATTCTTTGCAATCGCTTTCATTAGAGGAGTCCGCCTCCAACGTGTCGATATTATGCAAATTTGATTTCCTATCTGCACATAACTTTTTTAGATGGCCTTTTTGCCCACAATTAAGACATTTGTAGTTCTTGAATCTACACTGAGCCGCATGATGATTTTTTAAACCACACACTGTGCAACGCGGTTGCTCGCTGCTGTCGATTCTGCGGTTGCCACCACCGGCGGCGGCGACCCCGCCTGCATTCGCGCGGCCGCCGGCCGCTCCGGTGCCTGCAGCAGCGTAGCGCGCGTCACGGCGCCCGGCAGCATGCACATGGAATACTTGTTCCTCCTTGACGACAACATCGGCACGAGCCTGTCGCGCACACGCCGCCTTCTGGGCAACCTCCAGCGCCTGCCCAAAAGTAAGACTCCTTGAGTCACACTCAAACAATCTATCACGCTCTGGTCCTGTTCTGAAGCCTAGCACGAAACGGTCACGCAGCAGCATGTCCAGCTCCGAGCCAAAATCGCAATACACGGCTAGCCCTCGCAGCCGTGCAGCCCACTCCTCGATGCTTTCACCGACGGATTTGGTCGCTTCATAGAACTTCGCCCTATCGGCAAATGTTGACCTTTTCGGGGTAAAATGTTTATTGAGTACGTTCACTAGCTCACAATAATCGATTTCATTGAGGTTATTCGGATGCACTAGGTTCCGAACCAGGCGGTAGGATTCGTCCGACAAATGCGTTAACAACACTGCACTTTGGTTAACGTTCGAAATGTTGTTCAATTTGATAAACTGCGTTAACCTGCCGTAAAAAACTTCCCATTCGTGGATTTTGTGATCAAAAACACTTAAATTTCCAATAAAATTTGCCATTTTCAAAAAATGCGGGTAGATCACAGCCTCGTCGCCAGTTGGTATGTCGGATAGTAGTAAAACGACCGTCTTGCTCAATAGCTAGTTTATTACTGAGGTACCCTCAAACATATGGCATATAATTATGTAGGTAAGTATGTATCACAACTGTTAACATACAGTTCAGCTAGGCTATACATAATAATATGTACCTAATGTATGATGGAAATGTTTGTCTTCTTAATACTTCTACAAAAAAATACGTGCAAGCCATTATAGTCAAAATAGTGAACCATAATTTTAATGTCATAATGTTAGTTCAGACGAAGTCGCGGGCACCAACTAGTACATTATATAATGTCATGTCACTTTTTAACTTGTTCATGAACATGCATCTCGCAGTTATGAAATTTTCCATAATACAGTCAAATCAAGTACGGACGCAAATGTACTTGTACAAATTATTTATTTATATAAAAATATTATAAATTCTACCTGCTGCCATGTTGTGGTCTCCGTGAACGAAGCTGTAGCCGTAGCCGTAGCCGTAGACGTAGACGTAGACGTAGACGTAGACGTAGACGTAGCCGAGCCGGCAGCAGCAGCAGCAGGAGCATCAGCCGCCGCCCCGCCCGTCAGGTACGATATAATCATTCTGAAATCATTTCGGCAACTCATCTCAATTTATGACGCTAATAATTTAAAAGGTTCAAAGGGTTTATTGGATAAAACAAAAAAAAAAACAAGAAAATAATATTACTGGTAACTCTTTCTCACTTAGATACCAACATAATATAGGTACTCACTCACTTATTATTTCATACTTATATTATCACACCACACACACACACACACACACACACACACACACACACACACACACACACACACACGTATGGGTAGGTACCTACCTAACTACAATCTCTAGCTGTAGGATTCCCGCCAAAACATCGACCCGCCTGCCTGCATGCAAGCAAGCCGCGTGCCTCCCACCGACAACGGTCGCCGTCACAGCTTTAACCTTAAAAAATCAAATAATTAAATTATATTATACCATAATAGGTAATTATGATGTTTATCATTACCCATTGTATGCGGCACGTCATACTTTTGAAAACAATAATAAAAGAAATACTAATACTCTGTAGGGTATTAATATTATATCAATATGAATAAGGTACCTTCTAAAACAATGCACTGTAAATTGAAAATGCATTTATTTTATAGGCGAGTTGATTTCTAGAAGTGCGCAATTTACACGAGTATAATAATCGTTGTTTCATAATGTGATTAACGGGGGTGGGTGGGTGGTTTCATCCGAATCCATTAATTAAAGTAATAATACCTACTGTTTGGTTCTTTTCAAAAAGGGGAATAAAAATATAAATAGTGGCACGACGATGCATTCGACGCAAAGTAATCGTCAATATTATAATATTAAATTAATATTAATAATAATTACACAGTTGGTGGGCGAGTAAAGTAATTAGAATTGATTATTATACATTTTAATAAAATTGTGACACGGGGTGTCGATACCTTGTTATTATTGATATTAATTTGGTTAATATTTAACGATATGGATCAAATGTGTAGAGTTGGGGAATACCTACAAATACTGTATGTATAATATTATGTATGTGCCCCCACCCCCACCCCCTCCCCTTAAAAATATAAATTAAACTAATCACAAAATCGTGACACAAAGTAATCATGAAATATTATTATATTCAATTAATTTTAGTAAATTATTATGCAGTCTGTGGGTGAGTAAAGTAATTAGGATTGATTATTATACATTTTAATTGTGACACGGTGTGTCGATTCCCGGTCTTAAATTATTATTATAGTATAACATTGAACGATATGGATAGACAATATTTTATTTCAATTAATATTAGGAAATTTATTATACACTATTTAGGATTGATTATTTATAAATTTTAATTGTGACACGGGGTGTCGATTCCCGGTCTTAAATTATTATTATTATTATCATTATAAATATAACATTGAACTCGGATATGGATCGACAATATTTTATTTCAATTAATTTTAGTAAATTATACACTATTTAAGATTGATTATTATAAATTTTAATTGTGACACGGGGTGTCGATTCCCGGTCTTAAATTATTATTATTATTATTATATCATTGAACTCGGATATGGATCGACAATATTTTATTTCAATTAATTTTAGTAAATTATACACTATTTAAGATTGATTATTATACATTTTAATTGTGACACGGGGTGTCGATTCCCGGTCTTAAATTATTATTATTATTATTATAACATTGAACTCGGATATGGATCGACAATATTTTATTTCAATTAATATTAGTAAATTTATTATACACTATTTAGGATTGATTATTATAAATTTTAATTGTGACACGGGGTGTCGATTCCTGGTGTCTTAAATATAGGTGTCATTGAACGATATGGATCAAATGTGTAAATTTCGATAGTGTTTCTTCGTTATTTGGCTACACGTGAGATAGATATCGACAGTGAACGAGTGCACGATTTTTTGGATCTTATTATCCAAGTCACACTGTATCTTCACTCTCTCGGAGAGCGAAACCGGCGGCGGCGCGCTCACAGTGTTATACCACACAGTACCGACGGACTTGTTGTATATTAATAGTATAATAATATATAAAATGTTCCGTCGTTTGCTGCGAGAATAGGTATAACACCGTCCGCAGTCACATTATAAATCTATCCGTGTGCCTAGTGCGAGTTTTGACAATTTATTTACGCGCTCGGTCCGTTTCGCGTAAACTTGAAATTGTATGGAATAATAGCAGCGCCGTCTAGTGACTGATTCACTGACGCTAGATGGCGCTGCTTTTATTCCATACAATTTCAAGTTTACGCCAAACGGACCGAGCGCGTAAATAAATTGACAAAACTCGCACTAGGCACGCTGAGGGGGATAGATAATTGTTCTGTACGACGTTAGTGTTTTGTACAGTGAGATTATGATGTTATATATTATGTTGTCACAATATAGTTATAATCTCACCGAGACGCGACAATACGAAGTTTGGAACAGATATATTTTATTTTAATGCGCTGTGTCGATCGAGCCTCATCATTTTGGTCGTATGTTTTGTTGGTGGGTTTTGTTGTAGAGAAGATATCATTTTTAAAAATGATATCTTCTCTACAACAAAACTATGACGATTTATACGCAAATATAAAACAACGAACAAAGTGTGATGAGACTATATCTTTCGTGAAATTATTATTATATAATACGGGGAGAATATGCTTACAAATTATCCAACCGTCGTACGGTCAAACGATACGATTGTATGTGATTTTTGTCATTCTCTCGTGCATATAAATATAAAAAAAAGAAAAAAAAGAAAAAATATATTAATTTTATTAAATTATTATTATATTATATAATAATAATAATTTAATAAAATTATATTGTATTCATTTTATTATATTATATATGTAAAATATTTATTGTAGTTAGTAGTATATCTGTAGTTAGTTTGTGTGTACGGCGTCCGTGCCCGAGGGGGAGAGAGGGCGGGGTGTGTTTGTTGTAATAAATATTGCAGAGACAGACACATTCTCCACTCACCGCGGGACCTCACGGACACCGCACGCACTCATCGCGTACAGCGAGGTGAAACGCGTGTATTATAAGACCGTTTCGACTCTCGTGATTCCGGGCGTAATCGTAGTTATATTATTGTCGTTTATGTAAAATATTAATATATATAAAACAATGTGTGTATGAGAATACCCGTCTTGGTGTAGAACGTTCACAATGGGGATTTTTTTAACAATAATTCTCTTGTAATGTTAACGTAATATTACAAAACAATATTTCTTCTCCGCTGAAATTATGAGGACACACCTCGGTACCGGTTCGACTCTTTACGTCGCCGCCGAGGGTTTCACAAATCGATATAATTTCGTGTGAGCTCCCTGGTTGATCCTGCCAGTAGTTATATGCTTGTCTCAAAGATTAAGCCATGCATGTCTCAGTGCAAGCCGTATTAAGGCGATACCGCGAATGGCTCAATATATCAGTTTTGGTTCCTTAGATCTTACTCAGTTACTTGGATAACTGTGGTAATTCTAGAGCTAATACATGCAATTAGAACTCCGACCAGTGATGGGACGAGTGCTTTTATTAGATCAAAACCAATCGACGGAGGGCCTCGCGTCCGAAGTCGTTAATTTTGATGAATCTGGATAACTTTTGCCGATCGCACGGTCTAGTACCGGCGACGTATCTTTCAAATGTCTGCCTTATCAACTTTCGATGGTAGTTTCTGCGACTACCATGGTTGTCACGGGTAACGGGGAATCAGGGTTCGATTCCGGAGAGGGAGCCTGAGAAACGGCTACCACATCCAAGGAAGGCAGCAGGCGCGCAAATTACCCACTCCCGGCACGGGGAGGTAGTGACGAAAAATAACGATACGGGACTCTTACGAGGCCTCGTAATCGGAATGAGTACACTTTAAATATTTTAACGAGGAACAATTGGAGGGCAAGTCTGGTGCCAGCAGCCGCGGTAATTCCAGCTCCAATAGCGTATACTAAAATTGTTGCGGTTAAAAAGCTCGTAGTTGCATTTGTGCGCCGCGCTGTCGGTGCACCGCATCCGCGGTGATACTGACACGTTTGCGGAGCATATCGTCGGTGAGCCGGCGGTAACACGACGGTTCAATATCAAAATCCTATCGCGGTGCTCTTCAGTGAGTGTCGAGATGGGCCGACAATTTTACTTTGAACAAATTAGAGTGCTCAAAGCGGGCTCAAAATGCTGCTTGAATATTTCGTGCATGGAATAATAGAATATGATCTCGGTTCTATTTTGTTGGTTTTCAGAACTCCGAGGTAATGATTAATAGGGATAACTGGGGGCATTCGTATTGCGACGTTAGAGGTGAAATTCTTGGATCGTCGCAAGACGAACATCAGCGAAAGCATTTGCCAAAGGTGTTTTCATCAATCAAGAACGAAAGTTAGAGGTTCGAAGGCGATTAGATACCGCCCTAGTTCTAACCGTAAATATGTCGTCTAGCAATCCGCCGACGTTACTACAATGGCTCGGCGGGCGGCTTCCGGGAAACCAAAGATTTTGGACTCCGGGGGGAGTATGGTTGCAAAGCTGAAACTTAAAGGAATTGACGGAAGGGCACCACCAGGAGTGGAGCCTGCGGCTTAATTTGACTCAACACGGGAAATCTCACCAGGCCCGGACACCGGAAGGATTGACAGATTAACAGCTCTTTCTTGATTCGGTGGGTGGTGGTGCATGGCCGTTCTTAGTTGGTGGAGCGATTTGTCTGGTTAATTCCGGTAACGAACGAGACTCTAGCCTGCTAAATAGGCGTCGTCATTTCGGTGTGTGCGATTTCGGTCGCGCAACTCACTGGCGACGTATTAAAATTCTTCTTAGAGGGACCGGCGGCTTCGAGCCGCACGAGATTGAGCAATAACAGGTCTGTGATGCCCTTAGATGTCCTGGGCCGCACGCGCGCTACACTGAAGGAATCAACATGTTCTCCCTGGCCTAGAGGCCCGGGCAACCCGTTGAAACTCCTTCGTGCTGGGGATTGGGGTTTGCAATTATCCCCCATAAACGAGGAATTCCTAGTAAGCGCGAGTCATAAGCTCGCGTTGATTACGTCCCTGCCCTTTGTACACACCGCCCGTCGCTACTACCGATTGAATGATTTAGTGAGGTCTTCGGACCGACACGCGGTGGCTTCACGGCCGTCGGCGTCGCTGGGAAGTTGACCAAACTTGATCATTTAGAGGAAGTAAAAGTCGTAACAAGGTTTCCGTAGGGGAACCTGCGGAAGGATCATTAACGTATAATATATATTTATATAATATATTATCCATCCAAAGTTATAAAATAACAAATAATAAAAGATATGTGCGAGACTGTGCGTGGTGAAAGCGCACGGTTGACACGTATCGCGTCGCGTATTTTAAACACGTTATGATATACGACGATTTTGACGATTAAAAAATCCATAATCCGAGTCGTGTGTATGTAAGCGTTAAATACGACGTTCGTTAATCAAACACTGTGGGTTTAGAAGTCGAGAGTTGAATGTTTTTTACGTTTCTCCTCTCATTCTAAGACAATAATATTTATATATATTTTTTTTATTTGTATCAGGGTTAATATTACAAACTATTACCCTGGACGGTGGATCACTTGGCTCGCGGGTCGATGAAGAACGCAGTTAACTGCGCGTCATAGTGTGAACTGCAGGACACATTTGAACATCGACATTTCGAACGCACATTGCGGTCCATGGAGACACATCCAGGACCACTCCTGTCTGAGGGCCGGCTGCATAATAACAAAAATCACACTGCGCATAATAATAATATTATTATGGCGCATATGACGGTTCCGTATGTGAGCGATCGCCTATGGTCCGTTTAAAAATGTAAATATTATGTTTTATCTAGCATAAAAAAGACGGTAGTGTACACACACGCACACCGAAGCTTTGAATAAGAGCGGCGGGGTGTGTCGCTCTATACGCGAGCGTGTTACGTCGTCGTCGTGTGCCATATAGAACGTAAGTAGGCGGACTCGACGTCCGAAG
>LR990209.1:2630000-2637500 GCA_905147375.1 Hylaea fasciaria | reverse complement strand
GTAGACGTAGACGTAGACGTAGACGTAGACGTAGACGTAGACGTAGACGTAGAGGTAGAGGTAGCCGTAGCATCATCAGCCGCCGCCCCGCCGCGCCCGTCAGGTACGATATAATCATTCTGAAATCATTTCGGCAACTCAACTCAATAAACGCCGCATTGTTGTTGCATTAAAAAAAAAAAAACATTTACATTAAGCAAGTATTCATTAATCATTGTGTTATATATAAATGGATGGATGTTTGTTACTCTTTCACGTAAAAACTACTGAATGGATTTTAATAATGAAACTTTACAATAATATAGCTTATACATCAGAATAACACATAGGCTACAATAATTTATATACAGACATTGTGTGAATTGTCCAAAATATGACGATAAGTGTCAAGTAAATAGGAAAAATCTACCATCTGCGAGCTAAACTGGCGTGCGCTACCAAAACCGCTAGAGCTAGGCTATACATAATAATATGTACCTAATGTATGATGGAAATGTTTGTCTTCTTAATACTTCTACAAAAAAATACGTGCAAGCCATTATAGTCAAAATAGTGAACCATAATTTTAATGTCATAATGTTAGTTCAGACGAAGTCGCGGGCACCAACTAGTACATTATATAATGTCATGTCACTTTTTAACTTGTTCATGAACATGCATCTCGCAGTTATGAAATTTTCCATAATACAGTCAAATCAAGTACGGACGCAAATGTACTTGTACAAATTATTTATTTATATAAAAATATTATAAATTCTACCTGCTGCCATGTTGTGGTCTCCGTGAACGAAGCTGTAGCCGTAGCCGTAGCCGTAGACGTAGACGTAGACGTAGACGTAGACGTAGACGTAGCCGAGCCGGCAGCAGCAGCAGCAGGAGCATCAGCCGCCGCCCCGCCCGTCAGGTACGATATAATCATTCTGAAATCATTTCGGCAACTCATCTCAATTTATGACGCTAATAATTTAAAAGGTTCAAAGGGTTTATTGGATAAAACAAAAAAAAAAACAAGAAAATAATATTACTGGTAACTCTTTCTCACTTAGATACCAACATAATATAGGTACTCACTCACTTATTATTTCATACTTATATTATCACACCACACACACACACACACACACACACACACACACACACACACACACACACACACACACGTATGGGTAGGTACCTACCTAACTACAATCTCTAGCTGTAGGATTCCCGCCAAAACATCGACCCGCCTGCCTGCATGCAAGCAAGCCGCGTGCCTCCCACCGACAACGGTCGCCGTCACAGCTTTAACCTTAAAAAATCAAATAATTAAATTATATTATACCATAATAGGTAATTATGATGTTTATCATTACCCATTGTATGCGGCACGTCATACTTTTGAAAACAATAATAAAAGAAATACTAATACTCTGTAGGGTATTAATATTATATCAATATGAATAAGGTACCTTCTAAAACAATGCACTGTAAATTGAAAATGCATTTATTTTATAGGCGAGTTGATTTCTAGAAGTGCGCAATTTACACGAGTATAATAATCGTTGTTTCATAATGTGATTAACGGGGGTGGGTGGGTGGTTTCATCCGAATCCATTAATTAAAGTAATAATACCTACTGTTTGGTTCTTTTCAAAAAGGGGAATAAAAATATAAATAGTGGCACGACGATGCATTCGACGCAAAGTAATCGTCAATATTATAATATTAAATTAATATTAATAATAATTACACAGTTGGTGGGCGAGTAAAGTAATTAGAATTGATTATTATACATTTTAATAAAATTGTGACACGGGGTGTCGATACCTTGTTATTATTGATATTAATTTGGTTAATATTTAACGATATGGATCAAATGTGTAGAGTTGGGGAATACCTACAAATACTGTATGTATAATATTATGTATGTGCCCCCACCCCCACCCCCTCCCCTTAAAAATATAAATTAAACTAATCACAAAATCGTGACACAAAGTAATCATGAAATATTATTATATTCAATTAATTTTAGTAAATTATTATGCAGTCTGTGGGTGAGTAAAGTAATTAGGATTGATTATTATACATTTTAATTGTGACACGGTGTGTCGATTCCCGGTCTTAAATTATTATTATAGTATAACATTGAACGATATGGATAGACAATATTTTATTTCAATTAATATTAGGAAATTTATTATACACTATTTAGGATTGATTATTTATAAATTTTAATTGTGACACGGGGTGTCGATTCCCGGTCTTAAATTATTATTATTATTATCATTATAAATATAACATTGAACTCGGATATGGATCGACAATATTTTATTTCAATTAATTTTAGTAAATTATACACTATTTAAGATTGATTATTATAAATTTTAATTGTGACACGGGGTGTCGATTCCCGGTCTTAAATTATTATTATTATTATTATATCATTGAACTCGGATATGGATCGACAATATTTTATTTCAATTAATTTTAGTAAATTATACACTATTTAAGATTGATTATTATACATTTTAATTGTGACACGGGGTGTCGATTCCCGGTCTTAAATTATTATTATTATTATTATAACATTGAACTCGGATATGGATCGACAATATTTTATTTCAATTAATATTAGTAAATTTATTATACACTATTTAGGATTGATTATTATAAATTTTAATTGTGACACGGGGTGTCGATTCCTGGTGTCTTAAATATAGGTGTCATTGAACGATATGGATCAAATGTGTAAATTTCGATAGTGTTTCTTCGTTATTTGGCTACACGTGAGATAGATATCGACAGTGAACGAGTGCACGATTTTTTGGATCTTATTATCCAAGTCACACTGTATCTTCACTCTCTCGGAGAGCGAAACCGGCGGCGGCGCGCTCACAGTGTTATACCACACAGTACCGACGGACTTGTTGTATATTAATAGTATAATAATATATAAAATGTTCCGTCGTTTGCTGCGAGAATAGGTATAACACCGTCCGCAGTCACATTATAAATCTATCCGTGTGCCTAGTGCGAGTTTTGACAATTTATTTACGCGCTCGGTCCGTTTCGCGTAAACTTGAAATTGTATGGAATAATAGCAGCGCCGTCTAGTGACTGATTCACTGACGCTAGATGGCGCTGCTTTTATTCCATACAATTTCAAGTTTACGCCAAACGGACCGAGCGCGTAAATAAATTGACAAAACTCGCACTAGGCACGCTGAGGGGGATAGATAATTGTTCTGTACGACGTTAGTGTTTTGTACAGTGAGATTATGATGTTATATATTATGTTGTCACAATATAGTTATAATCTCACCGAGACGCGACAATACGAAGTTTGGAACAGATATATTTTATTTTAATGCGCTGTGTCGATCGAGCCTCATCATTTTGGTCGTATGTTTTGTTGGTGGGTTTTGTTGTAGAGAAGATATCATTTTTAAAAATGATATCTTCTCTACAACAAAACTATGACGATTTATACGCAAATATAAAACAACGAACAAAGTGTGATGAGACTATATCTTTCGTGAAATTATTATTATATAATACGGGGAGAATATGCTTACAAATTATCCAACCGTCGTACGGTCAAACGATACGATTGTATGTGATTTTTGTCATTCTCTCGTGCATATAAATATAAAAAAAAGAAAAAAAAGAAAAAATATATTAATTTTATTAAATTATTATTATATTATATAATAATAATAATTTAATAAAATTATATTGTATTCATTTTATTATATTATATATGTAAAATATTTATTGTAGTTAGTAGTATATCTGTAGTTAGTTTGTGTGTACGGCGTCCGTGCCCGAGGGGGAGAGAGGGCGGGGTGTGTTTGTTGTAATAAATATTGCAGAGACAGACACATTCTCCACTCACCGCGGGACCTCACGGACACCGCACGCACTCATCGCGTACAGCGAGGTGAAACGCGTGTATTATAAGACCGTTTCGACTCTCGTGATTCCGGGCGTAATCGTAGTTATATTATTGTCGTTTATGTAAAATATTAATATATATAAAACAATGTGTGTATGAGAATACCCGTCTTGGTGTAGAACGTTCACAATGGGGATTTTTTTAACAATAATTCTCTTGTAATGTTAACGTAATATTACAAAACAATATTTCTTCTCCGCTGAAATTATGAGGACACACCTCGGTACCGGTTCGACTCTTTACGTCGCCGCCGAGGGTTTCACAAATCGATATAATTTCGTGTGAGCTCCCTGGTTGATCCTGCCAGTAGTTATATGCTTGTCTCAAAGATTAAGCCATGCATGTCTCAGTGCAAGCCGTATTAAGGCGATACCGCGAATGGCTCAATATATCAGTTTTGGTTCCTTAGATCTTACTCAGTTACTTGGATAACTGTGGTAATTCTAGAGCTAATACATGCAATTAGAACTCCGACCAGTGATGGGACGAGTGCTTTTATTAGATCAAAACCAATCGACGGAGGGCCTCGCGTCCGAAGTCGTTAATTTTGATGAATCTGGATAACTTTTGCCGATCGCACGGTCTAGTACCGGCGACGTATCTTTCAAATGTCTGCCTTATCAACTTTCGATGGTAGTTTCTGCGACTACCATGGTTGTCACGGGTAACGGGGAATCAGGGTTCGATTCCGGAGAGGGAGCCTGAGAAACGGCTACCACATCCAAGGAAGGCAGCAGGCGCGCAAATTACCCACTCCCGGCACGGGGAGGTAGTGACGAAAAATAACGATACGGGACTCTTACGAGGCCTCGTAATCGGAATGAGTACACTTTAAATATTTTAACGAGGAACAATTGGAGGGCAAGTCTGGTGCCAGCAGCCGCGGTAATTCCAGCTCCAATAGCGTATACTAAAATTGTTGCGGTTAAAAAGCTCGTAGTTGCATTTGTGCGCCGCGCTGTCGGTGCACCGCATCCGCGGTGATACTGACACGTTTGCGGAGCATATCGTCGGTGAGCCGGCGGTAACACGACGGTTCAATATCAAAATCCTATCGCGGTGCTCTTCAGTGAGTGTCGAGATGGGCCGACAATTTTACTTTGAACAAATTAGAGTGCTCAAAGCGGGCTCAAAATGCTGCTTGAATATTTCGTGCATGGAATAATAGAATATGATCTCGGTTCTATTTTGTTGGTTTTCAGAACTCCGAGGTAATGATTAATAGGGATAACTGGGGGCATTCGTATTGCGACGTTAGAGGTGAAATTCTTGGATCGTCGCAAGACGAACATCAGCGAAAGCATTTGCCAAAGGTGTTTTCATCAATCAAGAACGAAAGTTAGAGGTTCGAAGGCGATTAGATACCGCCCTAGTTCTAACCGTAAATATGTCGTCTAGCAATCCGCCGACGTTACTACAATGGCTCGGCGGGCGGCTTCCGGGAAACCAAAGATTTTGGACTCCGGGGGGAGTATGGTTGCAAAGCTGAAACTTAAAGGAATTGACGGAAGGGCACCACCAGGAGTGGAGCCTGCGGCTTAATTTGACTCAACACGGGAAATCTCACCAGGCCCGGACACCGGAAGGATTGACAGATTAACAGCTCTTTCTTGATTCGGTGGGTGGTGGTGCATGGCCGTTCTTAGTTGGTGGAGCGATTTGTCTGGTTAATTCCGGTAACGAACGAGACTCTAGCCTGCTAAATAGGCGTCGTCATTTCGGTGTGTGCGATTTCGGTCGCGCAACTCACTGGCGACGTATTAAAATTCTTCTTAGAGGGACCGGCGGCTTCGAGCCGCACGAGATTGAGCAATAACAGGTCTGTGATGCCCTTAGATGTCCTGGGCCGCACGCGCGCTACACTGAAGGAATCAACATGTTCTCCCTGGCCTAGAGGCCCGGGCAACCCGTTGAAACTCCTTCGTGCTGGGGATTGGGGTTTGCAATTATCCCCCATAAACGAGGAATTCCTAGTAAGCGCGAGTCATAAGCTCGCGTTGATTACGTCCCTGCCCTTTGTACACACCGCCCGTCGCTACTACCGATTGAATGATTTAGTGAGGTCTTCGGACCGACACGCGGTGGCTTCACGGCCGTCGGCGTCGCTGGGAAGTTGACCAAACTTGATCATTTAGAGGAAGTAAAAGTCGTAACAAGGTTTCCGTAGGGGAACCTGCGGAAGGATCATTAACGTATAATATATATTTATATAATATATTATCCATCCAAAGTTATAAAATAACAAATAATAAAAGATATGTGCGAGACTGTGCGTGGTGAAAGCGCACGGTTGACACGTATCGCGTCGCGTATTTTAAACACGTTATGATATACGACGATTTTGACGATTAAAAAATCCATAATCCGAGTCGTGTGTATGTAAGCGTTAAATACGACGTTCGTTAATCAAACACTGTGGGTTTAGAAGTCGAGAGTTGAATGTTTTTTACGTTTCTCCTCTCATTCTAAGACAATAATATTTATATATATTTTTTTTATTTGTATCAGGGTTAATATTACAAACTATTACCCTGGACGGTGGATCACTTGGCTCGCGGGTCGATGAAGAACGCAGTTAACTGCGCGTCATAGTGTGAACTGCAGGACACATTTGAACATCGACATTTCGAACGCACATTGCGGTCCATGGAGACACATCCAGGACCACTCCTGTCTGAGGGCCGGCTGCATAATAACAAAAATCACACTGCGCATAATAATAATATTATTATGGCGCATATGACGGTTCCGTATGTGAGCGATCGCCTATGGTCCGTTTAAAAATGTAAATATTATGTTTTATCTAGCATAAAAAAGACGGTAGTGTACACACACGCACACCGAAGCTTTGAATAAGAGCGGCGGGGTGTGTCGCTCTATACGCGAGCGTGTTACGTCGTCGTCGTGTGCCATATAGAACGTAAGTAGGCGGACTCGACGTCCGAAGGGCGAGACGACGTCGTGTCGTGTAAAAAACGTACTCGACGTCGTCGCGCCGACGGATATCGTGTCTGCCTCCATTTTATAACGTTGGCCTCAGATCAGGGAGGATTACCCGCCGAATTTAAGCATATTAGTAAGCGGAGGAAAAGAAACTAACCAGGATTTCCTTAGTAGCGGCGAGCGAACAGGAATAAGCCCAGCACTGAATCCCGTCGTTGTCACGGCGGCGGGAGATGTGGTGTTCGGGAGGTTCCGCTTTCTCGTCGCAGTCCACTCCTGTCCAAGTTCGTCTTGAACGGGGCCGTTTACCCACAGAGGGTGCCAGGCCCGTAGCGACGGAGGACCGCGGCGAGAGGGACTCTCCTCAGAGTCGGGTTGCTTGAGAGTGCAGCCCTAAGTGGGTGGTAAACTCCATCTAAGGCTAAATATTACCGCGAGACCGATAGCGAACAAGTACCGTGAGGGAAAGTTGAAAAGAACTTTGAAGAGAGAGTTCAACAGTACGTGAAACCGTCCAGGGGTAAACCTGCGAAACTCGAATGAACGAACGGAGAGATTCATCGTCACTCCGCGGCGCCACGGCGTCGGTCGGATGGGCGCGGCCTCGGTCGCGCACACCGTGT
>LR990209.1:120000-127500 GCA_905147375.1 Hylaea fasciaria | reverse complement strand
CAGCAGCAGGAGCATCAGCCGCCGCCCCGCCGCGCCCGTCAGGTACGATATAATCATTCTGAAATCATTTCGGCAACTCATCTCAATTTATATATCGCTAATAATTTAAAAGGTTCAAAGGGTTTATTGGATAAAACAAAAAAAATAAACAAGAAAATAATATTACTGGTCATTTTCTCACTTATTATTTCATACTTATATTATCACACCACACACACACACGTATGGGTAAGGTACCTACCTAACTACAATCTCTAGCTGTAGGATTCCCGCCAAAACATCGACCCGCCTGCCTGCATGCAAGCCAGCCGAGCCGCGTGCCTCCCACCGACAACGGTCGCCGTCACAGCTTTAACCTTAAAAAATCAAATAATTAAATTATATTATACCATAATAGGTAATTATGATGTTTATCATTACCCATTGTATGCGGCACGTCATACTTTTGAAAACAATAATAAAAGAAATACTAATACTCTGTAGGGTATTAATATTATATCAATATGAATAAGGTACCTTCTAAAACAATGCACTGTAAATTGAAAATGCATTTATTTTATAGGCGAGTTGATTTCTAGAAGTGCGCAATTTACACGAGTATAATAATCGTTGTTTCATAATGTGATTAACGGGGGTGGGTGGGTGGTTTCATCCGAATCCATTAATTAAAGTAATAATACCTACTGTTTGGTTCTTTTCAAAAAGGGGAATAAAAATATAAATAGTGGCACGACGATGCATTCGACGCAAAGTAATCGTCAATATTATAATATTAAATTAATATTAATAATAATTACACAGTTGGTGGGCGAGTAAAGTAATTAGAATTGATTATTATACATTTTAATTGTGACACGGGGTGTCGATACCTTGTTATTATTGATATTAATTTGGTTAATATTTAACGATATGGATCAAATGTGTAGAGTTGGGGAATACCTACAAATACTGTACTATGTATAATATTATGTATGTGCCCCCACCCCCACCCCCTCCCCTTAAAAATATAAATTAAACTAATCACAAAATCGTGACACAAAGTAATAATGAAATATTATTATATTCAATTAATTTTAGTAAATTATTATGCAGTCTGTGGGTGAGTAAAGTAATTAGGATTGATTATTATACATTTTAATTGTGACACGGTGTGTCGATTCCCGGTCTTAAATTATTATTATAGTATAACATTGAACGATATGGATAGACAATATTTTATTTCAATTAATATTAGGAAATTTATTATACACTATTTAGGATTGATTATTTATAAATTTTAATTGTGACACGGGGTGTCGATTCCCGGTCTTAAATTATTATTATTATTATTATTATCATTATAAATATAACATTGAACTCGGATATGGATCGACAATATTTTATTTCAATTAATTTTAATAAATTATACACTATTTAAGATTGATTATTATACATTTTAATTGTGACACGGGGTGTCGATTCCCGGTCTTAAATAATTATTATAGTATAACATTGAACTCGGATATGGATCGACAATATTTTATTTCAATTAATTTTAATAAATTATACACTATTTAAGATTGATTATTATACATTTTAATTGTGACACGGGGTGTCGATTCCCGGTCTTAAATTATTATTATTATTATAACATTGAACTCGGATATGGATCGACAATATTTTATTTCAATTAATTTTAGTAAATTATACACTATTTAGGATTGACTATTATACATTTTAATTGTGATTCGGGGTGTCGATTCCCGGTCTTAAATTATTATTATTATTATTATAGTATATCATTGAACTCGGATATGGATCGACAATATTTTATTACAATAAATTTTAGTAAATTATACACTATTTAGGATTGATTATTTATAAATTTTAATTGTGACACGGGGTGTCGATTCCCGGTCTTAAATTATTATTATTATTATTATTATCATTATAAATATAACATTGAACTCGGATATGGATCGACAATATTTTATTACAATTAATTTTAGTAAATTATACACTATTTAAGATTGATTATTATAAATTTTAATTGTGACACGGGGTGTCGATTCCCGGTCTTAAATTATTATAACATTGAACTCGGATATGGATCGACAATATTTTATTTCAATTAATATTAGTAAATTTATTATACACTATTTAGGATTGATTATTATAAATTTTAATTGTGACACGGGGTGTCGATTCCTGGTGTCTTAAATATAGGTGTCATTGAACGATATGGATCAAATGTGTAAATTTCGATAGTGTTTCTTCGTTATTTGGCTACACGTGAGATAGATATCGACAGTGAACGAGTGCACGATTTTTTCGATCGTACTATCCAAGTCACACTGTATCTACACTCTCTCGGAGAGCGAAAACAGTGGCGGCCCGCTCACAGTGTTATACCACACAGTACCGACGGACTTGTTGCATATTATTAATAGTATAATAATAATATATAAAATGTTCCGTCGTTTGCTGCGAGAATAGGTGGTATAACACCGTCCGCCGTCACATTATAAATCTATCTGAGGGGATAGATAATTGTTCTGTACGACGTTAGTGTTTTGTACAGTGAGATTATGATGTTATATATGTTGTCACAATATAGTTATAATCTCACCGAGACGCGACAATACGAAGTTTGGAACAGATATATTTTATTTTAATGCGCTGTGTCGATCGAGCCTCATCATTTTGGTCGTATGTTTTGTTGGTGGGTTTTGTTGTAGAGAAGATATCATTTTTAAAAATGATATCTTCTCTACAACAAAACTATGACGATTTATACGCAAATATAAAACAACGAACAAAGTGTGATGAGACTATATCTTTCGTGAAATTATTATTATATAATACGGGGAGAATATGCTTACAAATTATCCAACCGTCGTACGGTCAAACGATACGATTGTATGTGATTTTTGTCATTCTTCTCGTGCATATAAATATAAAAAAAAGAAAAAAAGAAAAATAATATTAATTTTATTAAATTATTATTATAATATTATATAATAATAATAATAATTTAATAAAATTATATTATATTCATTTTATTATATTATATATGTAAAATATTTATTGTAGTTAGTAGTAGTATATCTGTAGTTAGTTTGTGTGTACGGCGTCCGTGCCCGAGGGGGAGAGAGGGCGGGGTGTGTTTGTTGTAATAAATATTGCAGAGACAGACACATTCTCCACTCACCGCGGGACCTCACGGACACCGCACGCACTCATCGCGTACAGCGAGGTGAAACGCGTGTATTATAAGACCGTTTCGACTCTCGTGATTCCGGGCGTAATCGTAGTTATATTATTGTCGTTTATGTAAAATATTAATATATATATAAAACAATGTGTGTATGAGAATACCCGTCTTGGTGTAGAACGTTCACAATGGGGATTTTTTTAACAATAATTCTCTTGTAATGTTAACGTAATATTACAAAACAATATTTCTTCTCCGCTGAAATTATGAGGACACACCTCGGTACCGGTTCGACTCTTTACGTCGCCGCCGAGGGTTTCACAAATCGATATAATTTCGTGTGAGCTCCCTGGTTGATCCTGCCAGTAGTTATATGCTTGTCTCAAAGATTAAGCCATGCATGTCTCAGTGCAAGCCGTATTAAGGCGATACCGCGAATGGCTCAATATATCAGTTTTGGTTCCTTAGATCTTACTCAGTTACTTGGATAACTGTGGTAATTCTAGAGCTAATACATGCAATTAGAACTCCGACCAGTGATGGGACGAGTGCTTTTATTAGATCAAAACCAATCGACGGAGGGCCTCGCGTCCGAAGTCGTTAATTTTGATGAATCTGGATAACTTTTGCCGATCGCACGGTCTAGTACCGGCGACGTATCTTTCAAATGTCTGCCTTATCAACTTTCGATGGTAGTTTCTGCGACTACCATGGTTGTCACGGGTAACGGGGAATCAGGGTTCGATTCCGGAGAGGGAGCCTGAGAAACGGCTACCACATCCAAGGAAGGCAGCAGGCGCGCAAATTACCCACTCCCGGCACGGGGAGGTAGTGACGAAAAATAACGATACGGGACTCTTACGAGGCCTCGTAATCGGAATGAGTACACTTTAAATATTTTAACGAGGAACAATTGGAGGGCAAGTCTGGTGCCAGCAGCCGCGGTAATTCCAGCTCCAATAGCGTATACTAAAATTGTTGCGGTTAAAAAGCTCGTAGTTGCATTTGTGCGCCGCGCTGTCGGTGCACCGCATCCGCGGTGATACTGACACGTTTGCGGAGCATATCGTCGGTGAGCCGGCGGTAACACGACGGTTCAATATCAAAATCCTATCGCGGTGCTCTTCAGTGAGTGTCGAGATGGGCCGACAATTTTACTTTGAACAAATTAGAGTGCTCAAAGCGGGCTCAAAATGCTGCTTGAATATTTCGTGCATGGAATAATAGAATATGATCTCGGTTCTATTTTGTTGGTTTTCAGAACTCCGAGGTAATGATTAATAGGGATAACTGGGGGCATTCGTATTGCGACGTTAGAGGTGAAATTCTTGGATCGTCGCAAGACGAACATCAGCGAAAGCATTTGCCAAAGGTGTTTTCATCAATCAAGAACGAAAGTTAGAGGTTCGAAGGCGATTAGATACCGCCCTAGTTCTAACCGTAAATATGTCGTCTAGCAATCCGCCGACGTTACTACAATGGCTCGGCGGGCGGCTTCCGGGAAACCAAAGATTTTGGACTCCGGGGGGAGTATGGTTGCAAAGCTGAAACTTAAAGGAATTGACGGAAGGGCACCACCAGGAGTGGAGCCTGCGGCTTAATTTGACTCAACACGGGAAATCTCACCAGGCCCGGACACCGGAAGGATTGACAGATTAACAGCTCTTTCTTGATTCGGTGGGTGGTGGTGCATGGCCGTTCTTAGTTGGTGGAGCGATTTGTCTGGTTAATTCCGGTAACGAACGAGACTCTAGCCTGCTAAATAGGCGTCGTCATTTCGGTGTGTGCGATTTCGGTCGCGCAACTCACTGGCGACGTATTAAAATTCTTCTTAGAGGGACCGGCGGCTTCGAGCCGCACGAGATTGAGCAATAACAGGTCTGTGATGCCCTTAGATGTCCTGGGCCGCACGCGCGCTACACTGAAGGAATCAACATGTTCTCCCTGGCCTAGAGGCCCGGGCAACCCGTTGAAACTCCTTCGTGCTGGGGATTGGGGTTTGCAATTATCCCCCATAAACGAGGAATTCCTAGTAAGCGCGAGTCATAAGCTCGCGTTGATTACGTCCCTGCCCTTTGTACACACCGCCCGTCGCTACTACCGATTGAATGATTTAGTGAGGTCTTCGGACCGACACGCGGTGGCTTCACGGCCGTCGGCGTCGCTGGGAAGTTGACCAAACTTGATCATTTAGAGGAAGTAAAAGTCGTAACAAGGTTTCCGTAGGGGAACCTGCGGAAGGATCATTAACGTATAATATTATTTTATATAATATATTATCCATCCAAAGTTATAAAATAACAAATAATAAAAGATATGTGCGAGACTGTGCGTGGTGAAAGCGCACGGTTGACACGTATCGCGTCGCGTATTTTAAACACGTTATGATATACGACGATTTTGACGATTAAAAAATCCATAATCCGAGTCGTGTGTATGTAAACGTTAAATACGACGTTCGTTAATCAAACACTGTGGGTTTAGAAGTCGAGAGTTGAATGTTTTTTACGTTTCTCCTCTCATTCTAAGACAATAATATTAATACTTATATATTTTTTTATTTGTATCAGGGTTAATATTACAAACTATTACCCTGGACGGTGGATCACTTGGCTCGCGGGTCGATGAAGAACGCAGTTAACTGCGCGTCATAGTGTGAACTGCAGGACACATTTGAACATCGACATTTCGAACGCACATTGCGGTCCATGGAGACACATCCAGGACCACTCCTGTCTGAGGGCCGGCTGCATAATAACAAAAATCACACTGCGCATAATAATGGCGCATATGACGGTTCCGTAGGTGAGCGATCGCCGATGGTCCGTTTAAAAATTTGTAAATGTTTTATATAGCATAAAAAAGACGGTAGTGTACACACACGCACACCGAAGCTTTGAATAAGAGCGGCGGGGTGTGTCGCTCTATACGCGAGCGTGTTACATCGTCGTCGTGTGCCATATAGAACGTAAGTAGGCGGACTCGACGTCCGAAGGGCGAGACGACGTCGTGTCGTGTAAAAAACGTACTCGACGTCGTCGCGCCGAGGGATATCGTGTCTGCCTCCATTTTATAACGTTGGCCTCAGATCAGGGAGGATTACCCGCCGAATTTAAGCATATTAGTAAGCGGAGGAAAAGAAACTAACCAGGATTTCCTTAGTAGCGGCGAGCGAACAGGAATAAGCCCAGCACTGAATCCCGTCGTTGTCACGGCGGCGGGAGATGTGGTGTTCGGGAGGTTCCGCTTTCTCGTCGCAGTCCACTCCTGTCCAAGTTCGTCTTGAACGGGGCCGTTTACCCACAGAGGGTGCCAGGCCCGTAGCGACGGAGGACCGCGGCGAGAGGGACTCTCCTCAGAGTCGGGTTGCTTGAGAGTGCAGCCCTAAGTGGGTGGTAAACTCCATCTAAGGCTAAATATTACCGCGAGACCGATAGCGAACAAGTACCGTGAGGGAAAGTTGAAAAGAACTTTGAAGAGAGAGTTCAACAGTACGTGAAACCGTCCAGGGGTAAACCTGCGAAACTCGAATGAACGAACGGAGAGATTCATCGTCACTCCGCGGCGCCACGGCGTCGGTCGGATGGGCGCGGCCTCGGTCGCGCACACCGTGTCGCGTCGTGCCGTGTCCGCGGACGGCGTGCACTTCTCTCTTAGTAATACATCGCGACCCGTTCGACGTCGGTCTAAGTGCCTTTCGGGAGTCTCCGCGCCCTCGCGGCGTGGATACCGTGAAGTGTCACCGACCGTCGCGTCGGACGGTATATCTAACGAAACGCTCACGCGCTTTGCGCGCGTCCGGCCCGACGCAAGGTAACGTCCGCGGCCCGCGTCCTGCCCGAGTGCGGACGCGGGTTCGGCGCGCCTGTCGTCGCAGCCGTGCTGTCTCGGACCGTGTGCGTATCCGTCTGCGATGATTCAGTTTCGGGCACTCGCAGGACCCGTCTTGAAACACGGACCAAGGAGTCTAGCATGTGTGCGAGTCATTGAGATCGTAAACTGAAAGGCGCAACGAAAGTGAAGGCGGTCGCTCGTCGACCGCTCAGGGAGGATGGCGTTCGGATCTCGGTCCGGCGCTCGCACTCCCGAGGCGTCTCGTTTCCAATCTGCGAATGTAGGCGCGCTCTGAGCACAGATGCTGGGACCCGAAAGATGGTGAACTATGCCTGGTCAGGTCGAAGTCAGGGGAAACCCTGATGGAGGACCGTAGCGATTCTGACGTGCAAATCGATCGTCGGAACTGGGTATAGGGGCGAAAGACTAATCGAACCATCTAGTAGCTGGTTCCGTCCGAAGTTTCCCTCAGG
>LR990209.1:107500-115000 GCA_905147375.1 Hylaea fasciaria | reverse complement strand
GGGCACCAACTAGTACATTATATAATGTCATGTCACTTTTTAACTTGTTCATGAACATGCATCTCGCAGTTATGAAATTTTCCATAATACAGTCAAATCAAGTACGGACGCAAATGTACTTGTACAAATTATTTATTTATATAAAAATATTATAAATTCTACCTGCTGCCATGTTGTGGTCTCCGTGAACGAAGCTGTAGCCGTAGCCGTAGCCGTAGCCGTAGCCGTAGCCGTAGCCGAGCCGGCAGCAGCAGCAGGAGCATCAGCCGCCGCCCCGCCGCGCCCGTCAGGTACGATATAATCATTCTGAAATCATTTCGGCAACTCATCTCAATTTATATATCGCTAATAATTTAAAAGGTTCAAAGGGTTTATTGGATAAAACAAAAAAAATAAACAAGAAAATAATATTACTGGTCATTTTCTCACTTATTATTTCATACTTATATTATCACACCACACACACACACGTATGGGTAAGGTACCTACCTAACTACAATCTCTAGCTGTAGGATTCCCGCCAAAACATCGACCCGCCTGCCTGCATGCAAGCCAGCCGAGCCGCGTGCCTCCCACCGACAACGGTCGCCGTCACAGCTTTAACCTTAAAAAATCAAATAATTAAATTATATTATACCATAATAGGTAATTATGATGTTTATCATTACCCATTGTATGCGGCACGTCATACTTTTGAAAACAATAATAAAAGAAATACTAATACTCTGTAGGGTATTAATATTATATCAATATGAATAAGGTACCTTCTAAAACAATGCACTGTAAATTGAAAATGCATTTATTTTATAGGCGAGTTGATTTCTAGAAGTGCGCAATTTACACGAGTATAATAATCGTTGTTTCATAATGTGATTAACGGGGGTGGGTGGGTGGTTTCATCCGAATCCATTAATTAAAGTAATAATACCTACTGTTTGGTTCTTTTCAAAAAGGGGAATAAAAATATAAATAGTGGCACGACGATGCATTCGACGCAAAGTAATCGTCAATATTATAATATTAAATTAATATTAATAATAATTACACAGTTGGTGGGCGAGTAAAGTAATTAGAATTGATTATTATACATTTTAATTGTGACACGGGGTGTCGATACCTTGTTATTATTGATATTAATTTGGTTAATATTTAACGATATGGATCAAATGTGTAGAGTTGGGGAATACCTACAAATACTGTACTATGTATAATATTATGTATGTGCCCCCACCCCCACCCCCTCCCCTTAAAAATATAAATTAAACTAATCACAAAATCGTGACACAAAGTAATAATGAAATATTATTATATTCAATTAATTTTAGTAAATTATTATGCAGTCTGTGGGTGAGTAAAGTAATTAGGATTGATTATTATACATTTTAATTGTGACACGGTGTGTCGATTCCCGGTCTTAAATTATTATTATAGTATAACATTGAACGATATGGATAGACAATATTTTATTTCAATTAATATTAGGAAATTTATTATACACTATTTAGGATTGATTATTTATAAATTTTAATTGTGACACGGGGTGTCGATTCCCGGTCTTAAATTATTATTATTATTATTATTATCATTATAAATATAACATTGAACTCGGATATGGATCGACAATATTTTATTTCAATTAATTTTAATAAATTATACACTATTTAAGATTGATTATTATACATTTTAATTGTGACACGGGGTGTCGATTCCCGGTCTTAAATAATTATTATAGTATAACATTGAACTCGGATATGGATCGACAATATTTTATTTCAATTAATTTTAATAAATTATACACTATTTAAGATTGATTATTATACATTTTAATTGTGACACGGGGTGTCGATTCCCGGTCTTAAATTATTATTATTATTATAACATTGAACTCGGATATGGATCGACAATATTTTATTTCAATTAATTTTAGTAAATTATACACTATTTAGGATTGACTATTATACATTTTAATTGTGATTCGGGGTGTCGATTCCCGGTCTTAAATTATTATTATTATTATTATAGTATATCATTGAACTCGGATATGGATCGACAATATTTTATTACAATAAATTTTAGTAAATTATACACTATTTAGGATTGATTATTTATAAATTTTAATTGTGACACGGGGTGTCGATTCCCGGTCTTAAATTATTATTATTATTATTATTATCATTATAAATATAACATTGAACTCGGATATGGATCGACAATATTTTATTACAATTAATTTTAGTAAATTATACACTATTTAAGATTGATTATTATAAATTTTAATTGTGACACGGGGTGTCGATTCCCGGTCTTAAATTATTATAACATTGAACTCGGATATGGATCGACAATATTTTATTTCAATTAATATTAGTAAATTTATTATACACTATTTAGGATTGATTATTATAAATTTTAATTGTGACACGGGGTGTCGATTCCTGGTGTCTTAAATATAGGTGTCATTGAACGATATGGATCAAATGTGTAAATTTCGATAGTGTTTCTTCGTTATTTGGCTACACGTGAGATAGATATCGACAGTGAACGAGTGCACGATTTTTTCGATCGTACTATCCAAGTCACACTGTATCTACACTCTCTCGGAGAGCGAAAACAGTGGCGGCCCGCTCACAGTGTTATACCACACAGTACCGACGGACTTGTTGTATATTATTAACAGTATAATAATAATATATAAAATGTTCCGTCGTTTGCTGCGAGAATAGGTGGTATAACACCGTCCGCCGTCACATTATAAATCTATCTGAGGGGATAGATAATTGTTCTGTACGACGTTAGTGTTTTGTACAGTGAGATTATGATGTTATATATGTTGTCACAATATAGTTATAATCTCACCGAGACGCGACAATACGAAGTTTGGAACAGATATATTTTATTTTAATGCGCTGTGTCGATCGAGCCTCATCATTTTGGTCGTATGTTTTGTTGGTGGGTTTTGTTGTAGAGAAGATATCATTTTTAAAAATGATATCTTCTCTACAACAAAACTATGACGATTTATACGCAAATATAAAACAACGAACAAAGTGTGATGAGACTATATCTTTCGTGAAATTATTATTATATAATACGGGGAGAATATGCTTACAAATTATCCAACCGTCGTACGGTCAAACGATACGATTGTATGTGATTTTTGTCATTCTTCTCGTGCATATAAATATAAAAAAAAGAAAAAAAGAAAAATAATATTAATTTTATTAAATTATTATTATAATATTATATAATAATAATAATAATTTAATAAAATTATATTATATTCATTTTATTATATTATATATGTAAAATATTTATTGTAGTTAGTAGTAGTATATCTGTAGTTAGTTTGTGTGTACGGCGTCCGTGCCCGAGGGGGAGAGAGGGCGGGGTGTGTTTGTTGTAATAAATATTGCAGAGACAGACACATTCTCCACTCACCGCGGGACCTCACGGACACCGCACGCACTCATCGCGTACAGCGAGGTGAAACGCGTGTATTATAAGACCGTTTCGACTCTCGTGATTCCGGGCGTAATCGTAGTTATATTATTGTCGTTTATGTAAAATATTAATATATATATAAAACAATGTGTGTATGAGAATACCCGTCTTGGTGTAGAACGTTCACAATGGGGATTTTTTTAACAATAATTCTCTTGTAATGTTAACGTAATATTACAAAACAATATTTCTTCTCCGCTGAAATTATGAGGACACACCTCGGTACCGGTTCGACTCTTTACGTCGCCGCCGAGGGTTTCACAAATCGATATAATTTCGTGTGAGCTCCCTGGTTGATCCTGCCAGTAGTTATATGCTTGTCTCAAAGATTAAGCCATGCATGTCTCAGTGCAAGCCGTATTAAGGCGATACCGCGAATGGCTCAATATATCAGTTTTGGTTCCTTAGATCTTACTCAGTTACTTGGATAACTGTGGTAATTCTAGAGCTAATACATGCAATTAGAACTCCGACCAGTGATGGGACGAGTGCTTTTATTAGATCAAAACCAATCGACGGAGGGCCTCGCGTCCGAAGTCGTTAATTTTGATGAATCTGGATAACTTTTGCCGATCGCACGGTCTAGTACCGGCGACGTATCTTTCAAATGTCTGCCTTATCAACTTTCGATGGTAGTTTCTGCGACTACCATGGTTGTCACGGGTAACGGGGAATCAGGGTTCGATTCCGGAGAGGGAGCCTGAGAAACGGCTACCACATCCAAGGAAGGCAGCAGGCGCGCAAATTACCCACTCCCGGCACGGGGAGGTAGTGACGAAAAATAACGATACGGGACTCTTACGAGGCCTCGTAATCGGAATGAGTACACTTTAAATATTTTAACGAGGAACAATTGGAGGGCAAGTCTGGTGCCAGCAGCCGCGGTAATTCCAGCTCCAATAGCGTATACTAAAATTGTTGCGGTTAAAAAGCTCGTAGTTGCATTTGTGCGCCGCGCTGTCGGTGCACCGCATCCGCGGTGATACTGACACGTTTGCGGAGCATATCGTCGGTGAGCCGTCGGTAACACGACGGTTCAATATCAAAATCCTATCGCGGTGCTCTTCAGTGAGTGTCGAGATGGGCCGACAATTTTACTTTGAACAAATTAGAGTGCTCAAAGCGGGCTCAAAATGCTGCTTGAATATTTCGTGCATGGAATAATAGAATATGATCTCGGTTCTATTTTGTTGGTTTTCAGAACTCCGAGGTAATGATTAATAGGGATAACTGGGGGCATTCGTATTGCGACGTTAGAGGTGAAATTCTTGGATCGTCGCAAGACGAACATCAGCGAAAGCATTTGCCAAAGGTGTTTTCATCAATCAAGAACGAAAGTTAGAGGTTCGAAGGCGATTAGATACCGCCCTAGTTCTAACCGTAAATATGTCGTCTAGCAATCCGCCGACGTTACTACAATGGCTCGGCGGGCGGCTTCCGGGAAACCAAAGATTTTGGACTCCGGGGGGAGTATGGTTGCAAAGCTGAAACTTAAAGGAATTGACGGAAGGGCACCACCAGGAGTGGAGCCTGCGGCTTAATTTGACTCAACACGGGAAATCTCACCAGGCCCGGACACCGGAAGGATTGACAGATTAACAGCTCTTTCTTGATTCGGTGGGTGGTGGTGCATGGCCGTTCTTAGTTGGTGGAGCGATTTGTCTGGTTAATTCCGGTAACGAACGAGACTCTAGCCTGCTAAATAGGCGTCGTCATTTCGGTGTGTGCGATTTCGGTCGCGCAACTCACTGGCGACGTATTAAAATTCTTCTTAGAGGGACCGGCGGCTTCGAGCCGCACGAGATTGAGCAATAACAGGTCTGTGATGCCCTTAGATGTCCTGGGCCGCACGCGCGCTACACTGAAGGAATCAACATGTTCTCCCTGGCCTAGAGGCCCGGGCAACCCGTTGAAACTCCTTCGTGCTGGGGATTGGGGTTTGCAATTATCCCCCATAAACGAGGAATTCCTAGTAAGCGCGAGTCATAAGCTCGCGTTGATTACGTCCCTGCCCTTTGTACACACCGCCCGTCGCTACTACCGATTGAATGATTTAGTGAGGTCTTCGGACCGACACGCGGTGGCTTCACGGCCGTCGGCGTCGCTGGGAAGTTGACCAAACTTGATCATTTAGAGGAAGTAAAAGTCGTAACAAGGTTTCCGTAGGGGAACCTGCGGAAGGATCATTAACGTATAATATTATTTTATATAATATATTATCCATCCAAAGTTATAAAATAACAAATAATAAAAGATATGTGCGAGACTGTGCGTGGTGAAAGCGCACGGTTGACACGTATCGCGTCGCGTATTTTAAACACGTTATGATATACGACGATTTTGACGATTAAAAAATCCATAATCCGAGTCGTGTGTATGTAAACGTTAAATACGACGTTCGTTAATCAAACACTGTGGGTTTAGAAGTCGAGAGTTGAATGTTTTTTACGTTTCTCCTCTCATTCTAAGACAATAATATTAATACTTATATATTTTTTTATTTGTATCAGGGTTAATATTACAAACTATTACCCTGGACGGTGGATCACTTGGCTCGCGGGTCGATGAAGAACGCAGTTAACTGCGCGTCATAGTGTGAACTGCAGGACACATTTGAACATCGACATTTCGAACGCACATTGCGGTCCATGGAGACACATCCAGGACCACTCCTGTCTGAGGGCCGGCTGCATAATAACAAAAATCACACTGCGCATAATAATGGCGCATATGACGGTTCCGTAGGTGAGCGATCGCCGATGGTCCGTTTAAAAATTTGTAAATGTTTTATATAGCATAAAAAAGACGGTAGTGTACACACACGCACACCGAAGCTTTGAATAAGAGCGGCGGGGTGTGTCGCTCTATACGCGAGCGTGTTACATCGTCGTCGTGTGCCATATAGAACGTAAGTAGGCGGACTCGACGTCCGAAGGGCGAGACGACGTCGTGTCGTGTAAAAAACGTACTCGACGTCGTCGCGCCGAGGGATATCGTGTCTGCCTCCATTTTATAACGTTGGCCTCAGATCAGGGAGGATTACCCGCCGAATTTAAGCATATTAGTAAGCGGAGGAAAAGAAACTAACCAGGATTTCCTTAGTAGCGGCGAGCGAACAGGAATAAGCCCAGCACTGAATCCCGTCGTTGTCACGGCGGCGGGAGATGTGGTGTTCGGGAGGTTCCGCTTTCTCGTCGCAGTCCACTCCTGTCCAAGTTCGTCTTGAACGGGGCCGTTTACCCACAGAGGGTGCCAGGCCCGTAGCGACGGAGGACCGCGGCGAGAGGGACTCTCCTCAGAGTCGGGTTGCTTGAGAGTGCAGCCCTAAGTGGGTGGTAAACTCCATCTAAGGCTAAATATTACCGCGAGACCGATAGCGAACAAGTACCGTGAGGGAAAGTTGAAAAGAACTTTGAAGAGAGAGTTCAACAGTACGTGAAACCGTCCAGGGGTAAACCTGCGAAACTCGAATGAACGAACGGAGAGATTCATCGTCACTCCGCGGCGCCACGGCGTCGGTCGGATGGGCGCGGCCTCGGTCGCGCACACCGTGTCGCGTCGTGCCGTGTCCGCGGACGGCGTGCACTTCTCTCTTAGTAATACATCGCGACCCGTTCGACGTCGGTCTAAGTGCCTTTCGGGAGTCTCCGCGCCCTCGCGGCGTGGATACCGTGAAGTGTCACCGACCGTCGCGTCGGACGGTATATCTAACGAAACGCTCACGCGCTTTGCGCGCGTCCGGCCCGACGCAAGGTAACGTCCGCGGCCCGCGTCCTGCCCGAGTGCGGACGCGGGTTCGGCGCGCCTGTCGTCGCAGCCGTGCTGTCTCGGACCGTGTGCGTATCCGTCTGCGATGATTCAGTTTCGGGCACTCGCAGGACCCGTCTTGAAACACGGACCAAGGAGTCTAGCATGTGTGCGAGTCATTGAGATCGTAAACTGAAAGGCGCAACGAAAGTGAAGGCGGTCGCTCGTCGACCGCTCAGGGAGGATGGCGTT
>LR990209.1:92500-102500 GCA_905147375.1 Hylaea fasciaria | reverse complement strand
AAAAATATAAATTAAACTAATCACAAAATCGTGACACAAAGTAATAATGAAATATTATTATATTCAATTAATTTTAGTAAATTATTATGCAGTCTGTGGGTGAGTAAAGTAATTAGGATTGATTATTATACATTTTAATTGTGACACGGTGTGTCGATTCCCGGTCTTAAATTATTATTATAGTATAACATTGAACGATATGGATAGACAATATTTTATTTCAATTAATATTAGGAAATTTATTATACACTATTTAGGATTGATTATTTATAAATTTTAATTGTGACACGGGGTGTCGATTCCCGGTCTTAAATTATTATTATTATTATTATTATCATTATAAATATAACATTGAACTCGGATATGGATCGACAATATTTTATTTCAATTAATTTTAATAAATTATACACTATTTAAGATTGATTATTATACATTTTAATTGTGACACGGGGTGTCGATTCCCGGTCTTAAATAATTATTATAGTATAACATTGAACTCGGATATGGATCGACAATATTTTATTTCAATTAATTTTAATAAATTATACACTATTTAAGATTGATTATTATACATTTTAATTGTGACACGGGGTGTCGATTCCCGGTCTTAAATTATTATTATTATTATAACATTGAACTCGGATATGGATCGACAATATTTTATTTCAATTAATTTTAGTAAATTATACACTATTTAGGATTGACTATTATACATTTTAATTGTGATTCGGGGTGTCGATTCCCGGTCTTAAATTATTATTATTATTATTATAGTATATCATTGAACTCGGATATGGATCGACAATATTTTATTACAATAAATTTTAGTAAATTATACACTATTTAGGATTGATTATTTATAAATTTTAATTGTGACACGGGGTGTCGATTCCCGGTCTTAAATTATTATTATTATTCACATCATTTATTATAATTCTTAAATTTAAATTTTTTACAATATTTTTATAAAAACCTAAAAACATTATAAAAAACTTAAACCTAGGGAGCCACCGATAGCGGAGCAAGGCCCAGGCTACCGGTGGTTAGGGTTGCAGAGAGAGGAACCTCCTGACGATTCGTGCCGTGTCGAGGAGTACTGCCTTCTGCATCCGACCCTTAATCCAGCCGTCTAGCGAGAGCCTCTTAAGATGTTGGTCGAGGCTCTTCGCTATAAGGCCGTTCGCCGTAACCACTATCGGGACAATTATCGTCGAGTCAACATCCCACATGGCGGTCACCTCATGGGCCAAGTCTAGGTACTTGCTGAGCTTGTCCTTCTCGGCCTTCACGAGGTTCTCGTCATGGGGGATGGTGATGTCGACGAGCACTGCCCGGCGCTGGGACCGATCTACTAACACGATATCAGGCTTATTGGCTACAATAGTCCTGTCCGTGATGACAGATCGGTCCCAGTAAAGCAACGCACGGCGATTCTCGAGAACCGGTGCTGGTGCGTACTTGTAGTACGGCACTTCAGACTCGACAAGGCCGTATCGAAGGGCAAGTTGCTGATGGATGATCCTGGCTACTTGGTTGTGTCTATGCAAGTACTCTCCGTTAGCAAGATGAGAACAACCAGAAATTATATGCCTGAGGGACTCCCCGGGACGGCGGCATGCCCGACAAATGTCGACCGTACCGTCCTTCATAATATATTTCCGGTAGTTGTTCGTCTTGATAACTTCGTCCGCAATTGCACAGACAAAGCCCTCAGTTTCCCCAAAGAGGTCACCGAAACGCAACCAGTTCACCGACGCGAGCAAGTCCACATCGGGCCCTGTTAAGGCCCGATAGAACCGCCCGTGCAGCTCCTTGCCCTTCCATACGTCCTTGCGATCATCAGTGGTCAGCACCGATGGTTTGCGCCAGTTCTCGTTTGCCAAGGAGAGCGGCGTGAGAGCCCTGTCAACTGCCACAACATCACGATGCATCCCGCACTCGCTGCTAAGGAAGTACTCCCTGAGGCTGCACACTTCGCGGTTATGGAGGTTCTTGGCATTTAAAAAGCCACGACCCCCCCATTTCCGCGGAATGTACAGTCTCATAACAGACGAGCGCGGGTGGAGCATGCGATGTAATGTTAGCTGTTGACGGACTTTCCTATCCAGGGCGTCTAACTCAGTCTGAGTCCACCTTAGTATACCAAAGGAGTATATAAGCAGAGGCATCACCCAACCGTTGAAAGCGCGCGCCTTGTTGCCACCAGACAAAAGACTCTTAAGTACTTTTGTCAGGCGACAGAAGAAGCGCTCCTTCACCGACTGCTTAATATCTCTGTCTACGATACCCAACGACTCTGACATACCAAGATATTTGTAGGTTTCGGCCTCAGAGAGAGATCTGAGAGACATTGTCTCAGAAAGCTGTAGATTTGATGAATTTACAACCTTCCCCCGCTGTACATGCATGACCGCACACTTATCTATCCCGAATTCCATGCTGATGGAATTACTGAAAACTTCAGTGGTTTTTAGTAATTTCATCAAATCTGGACGCTTCGGTGTAAACAGTTTGAGATCGTCCATGTACAGTAGATGAGAAATGTTCTCACCCTCTCTCCGCAGTCGACAGCCTAGTCCTGAATCCCGCAGCAGAGTGCTGAGAGGATTCAGGGCCAGACAGAACCACAAAGGACTCAAACTATCACCCTGAAATATGCCTCGCTCAATCCTTATGAAGTCCTGCGGGTCAGAGACGCAACCGCCACCTGGCTGACAAAGTACTGTGGTCCACTGCCTCATACATGTGCCTAAGAATGATCTTAGAGTTGCATCAATTTTATACAGCTCCAAGATCCTCTCCAGCCATGAATGAGGCACCGAATCATAGGCCTTTTTATAGTCAATCCAGGCAGTAGAAAGGGCCCCCCTGTTACGCCGGACTTGTTGGCAAATGGCCATGTCTATGAGGAGGAGCTCTTTAGTACCACGGGACCCAATCCTACATCCATTCTGAGCAGAAGCCAAAATATTGTTCGCAACAATGTGTGCGTTAATTTTTGTTCTCAGAATGGATGTAAGAAGCTTGTAGATAGTAGGTAAGCATGTAATGGGTCTGTAGTTCTTAGGATCCGTGGTACCACCGGACTTGTAGAGCAAGGAGGTGCATCCAGTAGTCATAAAACTAGGGAGGGAACCAACCTCGAGGGCTTCCTGAAATTGCATTGCCAAACATGAATGTGAGCATCGAATCCATTTTATCCAAAAGTTGTGCAATCCGTCCGGCCCAGGACTTTTCCAGTTCTGAGCCGTACGCATCGCACAACTAACGTCAACAGGGCTGATGGAGATAGCCTCCATGGCTTCGATGGGCTCACATGCCCGTTCCACAATATTCATCCATTCACCCTCCGTATGTTCAACGGGTACCGACCAAATGTTACGCCAGAAGTTAATCATAGCAGTAGCATCCGGTAGCCGCCCATCACACACACGTTGACCAGTTACCTCCCAGGTCCTATACACCTTCCTTTGATCGCTTTGGAAAAGGCGATTCTGCTGGAATCTATCCACACGCTCTCTGTAGCGCCGAATACGGTTTGCCCACGCATAAACTTTCTGTTTTAAAAAGTCAATGCGTTCTGTGACACAGGTCGGATAGTCCCGGGGTCTAATGCCGGTCCCAGCAAAGGCCTGGTTCACAAAACGCATTACACGGGGACGATGGTTACCCCGACTAAAACAGATCAGTTTTGCAATGAGAGTCCTGAACGTGTTGATACGCCGCTCGATCCGTATTTGCCACGCAGGGGTGCATCCAGCGGTTCGCGGTGCTCGGACAGCGTTCGGAAACTTGACACGAGCCACGCGACATGCCGCAATAGCCCCGCAGTATAGGATCGAGTGTGTATCAGTTAAATCTTCGCTAGTCCGTAGATACGGAGCTAGCAAAGCGTTCAAGGCTCCCATTAACGCTAGATTATGTCTATGAGTGGGCATACGTGGTAATCGTGGCCTAGAGTCGGGCGTGGACCGATACTGCTGAATCGCGTCGTCCAAGGCCCTCCTCAGTTGCTCATTATCCTGGGTACTTACACTAGTCGCACCAACTTCCTCGTCGGCCACGGGTTCCACCCGCGGCGCTACCGACGCCGGGGTCGTTACCGGCCCTGGTGCCGACATCGCGTCGGGCAGTCCCCGCGCCGAGTCTGAAGTCGCACGAGTAGGAAGCGCTTCCAGGCGCAGCCGATCAAGCACACTCTGCTCCATCAGTTTGCACCGATGGATAGCACGCACTTGATCCGACAGTCGTTGGGCGGATACGGCGACGGTCGGCACGAGGGCCTGAAACAGAGACAGCATTCGAACACGATACGCTGTCAGGTTAGTTCCTCCCTCTGTAGCCCCATAGTATGCGCGCATGCAGTTCTCGTTCATTGTAGGTGTCCACCGCATGCGTTGCGCCTGGCTGCCGGTAGCGGGGGCTGAGCGCGGGGCAGATTGCCCCACAGGCCCCAAGCGTGCCGGCAGCGGTGGCCGCCCACGTCGCACAGGTCTTGGCGGCGACGGAGGTGACGGAGGCCCACTCTCGCCACTCGACGGGCTCGTGTCCGGGGGAGTTCCATACTCACTCCCCGACGACGATATGGAGCTCGGCGATGACGGAGCGGGCGCTGGTGGTGGTGGTTGCGCCTTTGTACCCGCTTTGCTTCTTGTAATCATCGTATTACTTCATTTTTTCTCTCTTTGGCGATATTTTTCTGTGTTTGACGTCTTGTGACATTGTCATCATTGGGGAAAATATTGCATATAAAAAATATATTTGTTTAAATGTGATCAAATGGCCGAATTTTATTGTGTAGATATTTATTATTATTATTATTATCATTATAAATATAACATTGAACTCGGATATGGATCGACAATATTTTATTACAATTAATTTTAGTAAATTATACACTATTTAAGATTGATTATTATAAATTTTAATTGTGACACGGGGTGTCGATTCCCGGTCTTAAATTATTATAACATTGAACTCGGATATGGATCGACAATATTTTATTTCAATTAATATTAGTAAATTTATTATACACTATTTAGGATTGATTATTATAAATTTTAATTGTGACACGGGGTGTCGATTCCTGGTGTCTTAAATATAGGTGTCATTGAACGATATGGATCAAATGTGTAAATTTCGATAGTGTTTCTTCGTTATTTGGCTACACGTGAGATAGATATCGACAGTGAACGAGTGCACGATTTTTTCGATCGTACTATCCAAGTCACACTGTATCTACACTCTCTCGGAGAGCGAAAACAGTGGCGGCCCGCTCACAGTGTTATACCACACAGTACCGACGGACTTGTTGTATATTATTAACAGTATAATAATAATATATAAAATGTTCCGTCGTTTGCTGCGAGAATAGGTGGTATAACACCGTCCGCCGTCACATTATAAATCTATCTGAGGGGATAGATAATTGTTCTGTACGACGTTAGTGTTTTGTACAGTGAGATTATGATGTTATATATGTTGTCACAATATAGTTATAATCTCACCGAGACGCGACAATACGAAGTTTGGAACAGATATATTTTATTTTAATGCGCTGTGTCGATCGAGCCTCATCATTTTGGTCGTATGTTTTGTTGGTGGGTTTTGTTGTAGAGAAGATATCATTTTTAAAAATGATATCTTCTCTACAACAAAACTATGACGATTTATACGCAAATATAAAACAACGAACAAAGTGTGATGAGACTATATCTTTCGTGAAATTATTATTATATAATACGGGGAGAATATGCTTACAAATTATCCAACCGTCGTACGGTCAAACGATACGATTGTATGTGATTTTTGTCATTCTCTCGTGCATATAAATATAAAAAAAAGAAAAAAAGAAAAATAATATTAATTTTATTAAATTATTATTATAATATTATATAATAATAATAATAATTTAATAAAATTATATTATATTCATTTTATTATATTATATATGTAAAATATTTATTGTAGTTAGTAGTAGTATATCTGTAGTTAGTTTGTGTGTACGGCGTCCGTGCCCGAGGGGGAGAGAGGGCGGGGTGTGTTTGTTGTAATAAATATTGCAGAGACAGACACATTCTCCACTCACCGCGGGACCTCACGGACACCGCACGCACTCATCGCGTACAGCGAGGTGAAACGCGTGTATTATAAGACCGTTTCGACTCTCGTGATTCCGGGCGTAATCGTAGTTATATTATTGTCGTTTATGTAAAATATTAATATATATATAAAACAATGTGTGTATGAGAATACCCGTCTTGGTGTAGAACGTTCACAATGGGGATTTTTTTAACAATAATTCTCTTGTAATGTTAACGTAATATTACAAAACAATATTTCTTCTCCGCTGAAATTATGAGGACACACCTCGGTACCGGTTCGACTCTTTACGTCGCCGCCGAGGGTTTCACAAATCGATATAATTTCGTGTGAGCTCCCTGGTTGATCCTGCCAGTAGTTATATGCTTGTCTCAAAGATTAAGCCATGCATGTCTCAGTGCAAGCCGTATTAAGGCGATACCGCGAATGGCTCAATATATCAGTTTTGGTTCCTTAGATCTTACTCAGTTACTTGGATAACTGTGGTAATTCTAGAGCTAATACATGCAATTAGAACTCCGACCAGTGATGGGACGAGTGCTTTTATTAGATCAAAACCAATCGACGGAGGGCCTCGCGTCCGAAGTCGTTAATTTTGATGAATCTGGATAACTTTTGCCGATCGCACGGTCTAGTACCGGCGACGTATCTTTCAAATGTCTGCCTTATCAACTTTCGATGGTAGTTTCTGCGACTACCATGGTTGTCACGGGTAACGGGGAATCAGGGTTCGATTCCGGAGAGGGAGCCTGAGAAACGGCTACCACATCCAAGGAAGGCAGCAGGCGCGCAAATTACCCACTCCCGGCACGGGGAGGTAGTGACGAAAAATAACGATACGGGACTCTTACGAGGCCTCGTAATCGGAATGAGTACACTTTAAATATTTTAACGAGGAACAATTGGAGGGCAAGTCTGGTGCCAGCAGCCGCGGTAATTCCAGCTCCAATAGCGTATACTAAAATTGTTGCGGTTAAAAAGCTCGTAGTTGCATTTGTGCGCCGCGCTGTCGGTGCACCGCATCCGCGGTGATACTGACACGTTTGCGGAGCATATCGTCGGTGAGCCGTCGGTAACACGACGGTTCAATATCAAAATCCTATCGCGGTGCTCTTCAGTGAGTGTCGAGATGGGCCGACAATTTTACTTTGAACAAATTAGAGTGCTCAAAGCGGGCTCAAAATGCTGCTTGAATATTTCGTGCATGGAATAATAGAATATGATCTCGGTTCTATTTTGTTGGTTTTCAGAACTCCGAGGTAATGATTAATAGGGATAACTGGGGGCATTCGTATTGCGACGTTAGAGGTGAAATTCTTGGATCGTCGCAAGACGAACATCAGCGAAAGCATTTGCCAAAGGTGTTTTCATCAATCAAGAACGAAAGTTAGAGGTTCGAAGGCGATTAGATACCGCCCTAGTTCTAACCGTAAATATGTCGTCTAGCAATCCGCCGACGTTACTACAATGGCTCGGCGGGCGGCTTCCGGGAAACCAAAGATTTTGGACTCCGGGGGGAGTATGGTTGCAAAGCTGAAACTTAAAGGAATTGACGGAAGGGCACCACCAGGAGTGGAGCCTGCGGCTTAATTTGACTCAACACGGGAAATCTCACCAGGCCCGGACACCGGAAGGATTGACAGATTAACAGCTCTTTCTTGATTCGGTGGGTGGTGGTGCATGGCCGTTCTTAGTTGGTGGAGCGATTTGTCTGGTTAATTCCGGTAACGAACGAGACTCTAGCCTGCTAAATAGGCGTCGTCATTTCGGTGTGTGCGATTTCGGTCGCGCAACTCACTGGCGACGTATTAAAATTCTTCTTAGAGGGACCGGCGGCTTCGAGCCGCACGAGATTGAGCAATAACAGGTCTGTGATGCCCTTAGATGTCCTGGGCCGCACGCGCGCTACACTGAAGGAATCAACATGTTCTCCCTGGCCTAGAGGCCCGGGCAACCCGTTGAAACTCCTTCGTGCTGGGGATTGGGGTTTGCAATTATCCCCCATAAACGAGGAATTCCTAGTAAGCGCGAGTCATAAGCTCGCGTTGATTACGTCCCTGCCCTTTGTACACACCGCCCGTCGCTACTACCGATTGAATGATTTAGTGAGGTCTTCGGACCGACACGCGGTGGCTTCACGGCCGTCGGCGTCGCTGGGAAGTTGACCAAACTTGATCATTTAGAGGAAGTAAAAGTCGTAACAAGGTTTCCGTAGGGGAACCTGCGGAAGGATCATTAACGTATAATATTATTTTATATAATATATTATCCATCCAAAGTTATAAAATAACAAATAATAAAAGATATGTGCGAGACTGTGCGTGGTGAAAGCGCACGGTTGACACGTATCGCGTCGCGTATTTTAAACACGTTATGATATACGACGATTTTGACGATTAAAAAATCCATAATCCGAGTCGTGTGTATGTAAACGTTAAATACGACGTTCGTTAATCAAACACTGTGGGTTTAGAAGTCGAGAGTTGAATGTTTTTTACGTTTCTCCTCTCATTCTAAGACAATAATATTTATATATATTTTTTTATTTGTATCAGGGTTAATATTACAAACTATTACCCTGGACGGTGGATCACTTGGCTCGCGGGTCGATGAAGAACGCAGTTAACTGCGCGTCATAGTGTGAACTGCAGGACACATTTGAACATCGACATTTCGAACGCACATTGCGGTCCATGGAGACACATCCAGGACCACTCCTGTCTGAGGGCCGGCTGCATAATAACAAAAATCACACTGCGCATAATAATGGCGCATATGACGGTTCCGTAGGTGAGCGATCGCCGATGGTCCGTTTAAAAATTTGTAAATGTTTTATATAGCATAAAAAAGACGGTAGTGTACACACACGCACACCGAAGCTTTGAATAAGAGCGGCGGGGTGTGTCGCTCTATACGCGAGCGTGTTACATCGTCGTCGTGTGCCATATAGAACGTAAGTAGGCGGACTCGACGTCCGAAGGGCGAGACGACGTCGTGTCGTGTAAAAAACGTACTCGACGTCGTCGCGCCGACGGATATCGTGTCTGCCTCCATTTTATAACGTTGGCCTCAGATCAGGGAGGATTACCCGCCGAATTTAAGCATATTAGTAAGCGGAGGAAAAGAAACTAACCAGGATTTCCTTAGTAGCGGCGAGCGAACAGGAATAAGCCCAGCACTGAATCCCGTCGTTGTCACGGCGGCGGGAGATGTGGTGTTCGGGAGGTTCCGCTTTCTCGTCGCAGTCCACTCCTGTCCAAGTTCGTCTTGAACGGGGCCGTTTACCCACAGAGGGTGCCAGGCCCGTAGCGACGGAGGACCGCGGCGAGAGGGACTCTCCTCAGAGTCGGGTTGCTTGAGAGTGCAGCCCTAAGTGGGTGGTAAACTCCATCTAAGGCTAAATATTACCGCGAGACCGATAGCGAACAAGTACCGTGAGGGAAAGTTGAAAAGAACTTTGAAGAGAGAGTTCAACAGTACGTGAAACCGTCCAGGGGTAAACCTGCGAAACTCGAATGAACGAACGGAGAGATTCATCGTCACTCCGCGGCGCCACGGCGTCGGTCGGATGGGCGCGGCCTCGGTCGCGCACACCGTGTCGCGTCGTGCCGTGTCCGCGGACGGCGTGCACTTCTCTCTTAGTAATACATCGCGACCCGTTCGACGTCGGTCTAAGTGCCTTTCGGGAGTCTCCGCGCCCTCGCGGCGTGGATACCGTGAAGTGTCACCGACCGTCGCGTCGGACGGTATATCTAACGAAACGCTCACGCGCTTTGCGCGCGTCCGGCCCGACGCAAGGTAACGTCCGCGGCCCGCGTCCTGCCCGAGTGCGGACGCGGGTTCGGCGCGCCTGTCGTCGCAGCCGTGCTGTCTCGGACCGTGTGCGTATCCGTCTGCG
>LR990209.1:0-87500 GCA_905147375.1 Hylaea fasciaria | reverse complement strand
GTGTCGATTCCTGGTCTGAAATATATTTGGTTAATATTGAACGATATGGATCAAATGTGTAGAGTTGGGGAATACAAATATTGTAAGTATGTATAATATTATTTATATGCCCCAAATTATACACTATTTAGGATTGATTATTATAAATTTTAATTGTGACACGGGGTGTCGATTCCCGGTGTTAAATTATTATTATTATTATTATAAATATAACATTGAACGATATGGATCGACAATATTTTATTTCAATTAATTTTAGTAAATTATACACTATTTAGGATTGATTATTATACATTTTAATTGTGATTCGGGGTGTCGATTCCCGGTCTTAAATTATTATTATTATAACATTGAACTCGGATATGGATCGACAATATTTTATTTCAATTAATTTTAGTAAATTATACACTATTTAAGATTGATTATTATAAATTTTATAGCACCGTGCGACCTAAACCCGCACTTAGGTCACGCTTTGCGCTGTTCAAAGTAGCACATTTTTAAACGGCCTGATGTTCACTAACTTCACACCGTTTAAGAATATAGCCATCGTTGCGAGCGTAGTACTGAACCAAAGCTAATCAGTCATACATTTTTACACCACTCACAAAGTCATAGTAAGCAAGAGAAGATACGTATAACCTGTAACGTGTGGGACCGAAACGCCAATGTCTTTGGCGCCATATTTCTGCATGTTTTAATTTTGGTCTTCGTCGAACAATATTACGTGAAAACGCTATACCTAAGTTAGCGATATTAACCATACACTGTACCTTTTATTCAATTTCTAATCCGATTATATAATAATTGAAACATAAGAATACTTTATATTATTATTAAGAATACTTACTTCATTTAGAAATGTTGCGTTTTTTGTTGTTTACATAAAATGTAACCGACACATGAACTATTTTCACTGAATACACACTTTCAATTATTATACACCATATTATATAATATAGTCTAATAGTGAATAAATTTATGCACAAACCAGATCAATCACAGATTCCTCTAGTAGGTATTCGCGTTACGATAAAGATTCGGTTACGAAATGAAGCCCTACACTATTGATATTTTTCACTGTTTTTCAGTTAAAACCTGTTTGACTATTATTTAAACTGAACAATATTAAATCTGAAACAGTATCACATTTTAAGCAATCCACGAACAATAAATATGCATCCAAAAATATTAATAACCTAAAAACCAATCTAGAAGTGATACGGGTAGGTCTAAATTGTGTTTTCCCGTTCTCTACTGGTGGAATGCCAACCTACCGACATTAAAATTTGTGTTTATTACTAAGAGTCAAATGAACATCTTTTCATTGCATTATTTAGAAGTTTATTTTAAAATAAATGAAATAGATGGCGGGTTTATGTCGCACGTGCTATAAAATAGTATACGATACTCGCTGCGTTAGTAAGTATATTAAATACACGGCGGTTAGCACCCTCGCTTCGCTCGGGCGCTAACTTCACGCCGCCGTGTATTAATATACTACTTAGACAGCTAGTATCGTAATGTACTATTAATTGTGACACGGGGTGTCGATTCCTGGTGTCTTAAATATAGGTGTCATTGAACGATATGATATTTGATATATAAAAATATTATACATTCTACCTGCTGCCATGTTGTGGTCTCCGTGAACGAAGCTGTAGCCGTAGCCGTAGCCGTAGCCGTAGCCGTAGCCGTAGCCGAACCGGCAGCAGCAGCAGGAGCATCAGCCGCCGCCCCGCCGCGCCCGTCAGGTACGATATAATCATTCTGAAATCATTTCGGCAACTCATCTCAATTTATATCGCTAATAATTTAAAAGGTTCAAAGGGTTTATTGGATAAAACAAAAAAAATAAACAAGAAAATAATATTACTGGTCATTTTCTCACTTATTATTTCATACTTATATTATCACACCACACACACACACGTATGGGTAAGGTACCTACCTAACTACAATCTCTAGCTGTAGGATTCCCGCCAAAACATCGACCCGCCTGCCTGCATGCAAGCCAGCCGAGCCGCGTGCCTCCCACCGACAACGGTCGCCGTCACAGCTTTAACCTTAAAAAATCAAATAATTAAATTACATTATACCATAATAGGTAATTATGATGTTTATCATTACCCATTGTATGCGGCACGTCATACTTTTGAAAACAAAAATAAAAGAAATACTAATACTCTGTAGGGTGTTAATATTATTATATCAATATATGAATAAAACTATAAACCGAAACACAATATTATTGAAAGTAGAAGGTAGGTACCTTCTTAAACAATGCACTGTAAATTGAAATTTTTTTATAGGCGAGTTGATTTCTAGAAGTGCGCAATTTACACGAGTATAATAATTGTTGTTTCATAATGTGATTAACGGGGGTGGGTGGGTGGTTTCATCCGAATCCATTAATTAAGGCTTAGAGAGCTGCTACTGACATTTCACAATCCGACTGCAGCGCACGAAGAAACAGCGGCGAAACGGCGTAATAAAAGTTTCAGCTCCGCGACCTTGAAGTACCGGATCTCACTACCAAAGAATTGAACTATTAGAACGTAAAGAAGTTACGCGCCGGCGATCTGTTAAATAAGCGGTTTATCTAATAAAAGCTGGTCATTATTTTATTGAAAGAAAAATAAACACAATATGGAAAAAGTCTAAGCAACATGCATGCATAACATTGACCCAGGAACAATGGGATGAAATTATAATTACTATTTACATTTTACGCTGCCATTTTGTCAGTATGCTTGTCAATGTAGTACATGTCACAATGCATCGGTTGATTTATTATCTTCCTTGGTGGCATTTTGAGTAATTTAAATATTTATTTTTGGTTATTACAAGAAATTAATTCATGTAAAGGAATAAAGACCATCTAGGCGTGGATTGTGAAGTTATGTTATCGAAAGCTCGATTTTTTATGTCAATTTTTATTGGTTTTCTCCGGGATGCCGAAATGCCTAAGAAAGTCCACCTCCTTGTCGCCAATTAAAGGCCGGACCTTATAAGGTCTATGAATACTGTAAATTACTTGCTAGTCTTGTTATTACTAAATTTAACTACTTACTACCACATTTCTTTTAAATGTTTATTGTAGGAAATGCTATGGTTAAAAAAATCCTTAAAAGTAATACTGAATATTTTTTTTAGAACCCGAATAAAATATGGAACCTCTAAAAATGAGCTAGAATTAAGGAATTTCAACGTAGACATTTACGAAGTAGAAATATCACTGATTTTCCTGAATTTGTTTAGTTCATTTACATAATACATCATGTTACTATTTGATAGTCAATATAAGGTCCACTGCCAAAAATGTGATTTCTCTTCACTTAATAAGGCCCAAGAGCTATGGCTGACAATATACCTAAATCGTATTATTTTTAAGATGATAATTATTTCAGTTAATACATAACAATACAAAACTAAACTGTATTTTATTGAAATACATAATTTAATGTTGATTAAGTTGCATTTAAGTTTTTATAGTCTTAATAAAGACCACCACTTCAATTTTTATTAATTTATAGATTAATCTTTCGGGAATGATAAAAATAACTGTAACTGTATCTCACAAAATTTAAATAAAATAATAAAGTAAAGTAGTTTTAGAAATACTTATAGTTAAGAAATGGGCCTTATTGAGATCACATGTTTTTAATAAGGTCCATTCACAAGTTTTTTCTGAACTGTTTTTGTCATTAATTTACTTATGATAAATGATTTTTGTCCAATGTTTTTACTACAAATATGAGCAATTTCTATATTTTAGATGTTTTTTCTGTTGTAACGCTTCTAAAATCAGATTTATAGGGATTTTTAAAAACGTGGTCCTTATTAGGTGAACCTACTTTATAACAAAAAGCTAAACTAGATGAACGATCCACCTACTAGGTACATTAAGAGTTGTATTATTAAACTGATAAAATCCCAGAGTCCAAAATATAAAAGTTTCTTAATAATATTATAATCCATACTAATATTAGAGGTGTGAAAGTCACTTTGTTTATTGTCTGTTTGTTACCTTTTCACGGCTAAACGGCTGAACGGATTTCGATGAAATTTGGTAGGTAGGTATAGGAATAGATTGGATCTATGAGACGGACATAGGCTATCTTGTGTCTCAAAAAAATTGACACTATGCGACTTTGACACACTAGGCCTGTGGGAGCAAGAAGACATTACTTTGTGTGAGCATATCCGCGATATAATCGCAGCGTAATCGGGCGTTGCCGTTTCTTTAGTAAATAGAGTGTCTTGGCAATTGCACACGGCAACATAAATCTATGTTAAGCGCTTTGTACTTGTATTTGTTTGAAAGTACACCTATACAGACGACTATATTTAGATTGCCTAGTAGATTATACTGCCGTGTACAATCGCCAAGATACTCTATTTACTAAAGAAATAAAGATATAACTGCTCCCATAGATAGGTACAGATAGGTATTGAAATTAACCGACTTGGTTTATATTCGATCTCACAACTTTTTACGGCAGATAAACTGCGTTGCGAGACTTGTGCATTTTTGTACATGTAATGTTTTTGATGGGATCTCATTTCTTTTTGTAGGTTTTCTTTCTTTATTTCGTTTTTTTGCAAAACACGCATCAACGCGCGCCCCGCGCCTGTGCGGCCGGAGCCCCTTGCGACATAGGTCATGCTCATAGATTATCATGAACGAGTGTCTTTGCGTCTCCATAGATGCGTATTAGGTATAAGGTACCTAGGTAACTATTTTAATGTACCTAGTAACGAATTTGTTCGACCTATAAAAGTGTACGTAGGTATAGTATAGGGATTAGTATCTCTCTATCTATCGTGGAAGTTTTTAAAAAGCGCTCAACTGTCGAATTTCTCGAAACCATTTCTCATTTTTACCCCTGTTACCCATTTCATTCAATTTCAATGAAGTCTAATTATGAACTGTAAAAGTAACTTTGTAATCACATACAATTTAATGGGATTTATATGGGAATACAAAGTTATTTATGCAGATTATATATCTAGAAAACGGGATGAAAATGATGGAATGTCAGAATTTTTCCTTGGTTTATAGGCTAAACAATAGCTATATTCAAAATTTGAAGCTTGTGGGACGGCTAGAAGTACCTTAGAATTTTGATGATCGGTGAGTCAGTCAGTCAGTCAGTCAGTGGGCAGCAAAATTAAGGAACTTTGACTTGAAATAATTCTTAAACTACTGGTTCAAATTTGATGTAATTTGGTATATTATCTGTAGACGTGATGTCCTCTTGGTCACTAAAAATTTAGGCTTCTGGTTTAATCCATAATGAAGTTACAGGGGGTCGAAAATGGCCCGAATCGCTTCGAGAAAAGGATAGTACGGCCGCGCCTTTTGTTTTGCTCGACTTGGCGGGGGCACTGCCGTGCCCCCAGATATTAAATTAATATTAATAATTACACAGTTGGTGGGCGAGTATAGTAATTAGAATTGATTATTATACATTTTAATTGTGACACGGGGTGTCGATACCTTGTTATTATTGATACTAATTTGGTTAATATTTAACGATATGGATCAAATGTGTAGAGTTGGGGAATACCTACAAATACTGTATGTATAATATTATGTATGTGCCCCCACCCCCACCCCCTCCCCTTAAAAATATAAATTAAACTAATCACAAAATCGTGACACAAAGTAATCATGAAATATTATTATATTCAATTAATTTTAGTAAATTATTATGCAGTCTGTGGGTGAGTAAAGTAATTAGGATTGATTATTATACATTTTAATTGTGACACGGTGTGTCGATTCCTGGTGTCTTAAATATAGGTGTCATTGAACGATATGATATTTGATATATAAAAATATTATAAATTCTACCTGCTGCCATGTTGTGGTCTCCGTGAACGAAGCTGTAGCCGTAGCCGTAGCCGTAGCCGTAGCCGTAGCCGTAGCCGTAGCCGAGCCGGCAGCAGCAGCAGGAGCATCAGCCGCCGCCCCGCCGCGCCCGTCAGGTACGATATAATCATTCTGAAATCATTTCGCCAACTCATCTCAATTTATGTCGCTAATAATTTAAAAGGTTCAAAGGGTTTATTGGATAAAACAAAAAAAAACAAGAAAATAATATTACTAGTAACTCTTTCTCACTTAGATACCAACATAATATAGGTACTCACTCACTTATTATTTCATACTTATATTATCACACCACACACACACACACACACACACACACACACACACGCACACGTATGGGTAAGGTACCTACCTAACTACAATCTCTAGCTGTAGGATTCCCGCCAAAACATCGACCCGCCTGCCTGCATGCAAGCCAGCCGAGCCGCGTGCCTCCCACCGACAACGGTCGCCGTCACAGCTGCCTTCAAAAAGGAAAACAACATAAAAGGTTAACCTTAAAAAATCAAATAAATCTTATCTTACTAATATTTTAAAGCCGAAAGTTTGTGAGTGGGTATGTACGTATGTATGTATGTATGTGTATATGTTTGTTAGATCTTCACGCTCAAACGGCTGGACCGATTTCGATGAAATTTGGTATAGAGATAGATTAGACATGAGACGGACATAGCTATCATTTATCTCAGAAAAATAATCTCGATGGGGATGAAATAGGGGTTGAAAGTTTGTATGGGTATTTAATCATTCTTCGAGTTAGGAATCTAAAAATTTATATTTAGGCTTTTGGTTACAAATAAAGAAATACGGGTTTCAGCTTTTTTGCAAAACCATCCCTAAAGGTGGCAAAGCAAGGGGTTGATATTATAAGGTATTCATCAGATGCACCCCTCACGGACCACAATAAACAGCCGAACAGATCGTAATGCAATTTGGCAAGAAATTTGGGAAATATATAGAGATCGAAGAAGAGAGATAGAGAGGGAGAGCGAGGAAGTGAGAGAGAGGGAGAGAGATAGATTGAGAGGGAAATATATATAAGTAGAGGGAGAGAAATCGAAAGAAAGAGAGGGAGAGAGAAAAATGAAGAGGGAAGGAGAGAAATGGAGAGTGAGAGAGTGAGAGGTAAATATAGAGTGAGTGGGAAATATACAAGGTGTAACAGCAAGTTGTAGTAATACTGAAACTATGCATACACATACTTATTTCGAAGTAGTCTGGAGGTATTTTAAATCAGTAAGTAGTCACGGTAATGAATTAAGACACGTCAAAGTTTACTGCAAAACTAACCACTGCTTACGGCATCCATTTTTGGCAGTGTGCAAACGAAGGCAGATTAAATGCGGACCATTGGTCAAAAATATAGTAAACGAAAAGAAATTAGACCACGTCAAGTCCATACAACATGGCCAAAGTCATGAACATCTAGCGCGACAACAACTTGAAATTCATCTGAAAACTCCCATTGAAAGGTGTGGCCGATTGACCGAGAATTGCCATTTTTAGGAGCAAGTCCAGATGGTCTTTTGGAGGAAGATAAAATTGTCGAAATAAAATGTCCGTACTCAGCTAGGGGAATGTCAATTGACGTCGGTGTTAAAGAGAAAAAAATTACTTTCTGGAAAGTAGACAAGGATGGCCGTGTAAATTTAAATAAAAAACATGATTGGTATTTCCAGGCACAAGAGGCCAAATACATGTCACACGAAGAAAAGTATGCGTATTTGCAGTTTGGACCGATGTAGACATGAAAATAGAAATGATTCAGGAAGACATAGAATTTTGGAGTGACATGGAAGGAAGGTTAAAAAAGTTTTACTTTGATGCTTACTGCCAGAATTAATTGACTCCAGATTAAATAGGCAAATGGAAATAAAAGAACCCGAGTACATACATTCTCACAGCAATTAGAGAAAGAGAAGCTAATATTACCACTAAAAGAAAAATTTGTAGCAATAACCCTGCTCTTAAACGTAAGAAGCAAATGTAAAGACAAAATAAAAACTTTTATCAAAAAAATATACCGCCGAAAAACTGAAGAGCTATAAATAATTAACATTTTTTATTTAATATTAAACTAAGTTTTTAAACTAATGTAAATGTGTTGATTTATACCGTCTTTTAACATTTTTCTTCTTTACTCCTAATATAACTGTGTGTGACTACGATTAAAATATATGTATACAATAATTTTAGCTCGTTTTTATTTATCTCTTTCTAACTTCGTACTAACTGCACTAACTGCCTGTGGTTTTCTTGTTTTCCATTATAATAAATATAATAATAATAATAATTCAGCCTGTAACTGTCCCACTGCTGGGCAAAAGCCTCCCCTCACTATCGTGAGGAGGGTTAGGCCATAATCCACCACGGGGGCCTAGTCCGGATTGGTGGATAACATGCCTCCGAAATAATTCTCGGGCATGTTGGTTTCCTCACGATGTTTTCCTTCACCGAAAAGCGAGTGATAATTACGTACATATGTTTTTTAACAAGAAACACATTGGTACGTGCCCGCACTGGGATTTGAACTCGCCACCTCCGTTTTCGAAGGCGCACGTTCGCCCACTAGGCTACCACCGCTTTTTGTTTTCCATTATAGAATTTGAAATACTAAAATTATTGTAGGTATAAGGTCATTTGGCTTACGGTCATAATGTTTACTGAAAGCTAGACATGTGTAAGTGATGCAATTGATGCATTACATTTCATATTATTATCAGCTACTGTTATACCAAATCATCATCTAATTAAGCTACATAATTATTTAATTGGTTCTACTCACTAAACCCCCATTTTACCAATTCATAAGTTACCTATTTTGCCGCCCCCCGTCGATTGAAAGGACATAACTTGTCAAGCTAGTTGTGTGCGTTCCTCACGCACACAACTGGCACAGCGCGTCAAATACCTAATTTGCGCCCGGCTCATAAGGTCGGCACAGAATTAAACATAATACACATTGGGCTAAATACTGTGAAATAATACCAAATTGTATGCAGATAATTTAGAGACACAATATAGGCTACAAATCATCATCATCACTGTTTACCTGCCCATCAGTGCGATAATAACTGAAAAAATGTAGGTACCTAACTCAGTATTTTCTCTGACACAATGTTACAAGTCGTATCTAACAGCCATCACCCTATAGGTTTTTTTTTATGTTAAATGCGGGTGAAACCGCGGGGCGCAGCTAGTAAATGATAGTATACATAATAGGTAAGTAATTATGTTTATCATTACCCATTGTATGCGGCACGTTATACTTTTGAAAACAAAAATAAAAGAAATACTAACACACTGTAGGTAATAAATAAATATGAATAAAACTATTAACCGAAACACAATATTGTGCCTTCTAAAACAATGCACAGTAAATGGAAAATTTATTTTTCACACATCATGCTCAAAAAAGGTGTCAGATTAGTTCAGCTTAGCGGTAGCAAACAAGGTCGTTAGGCACTAGGGAGTGAAAGTAGTTTTTTTTTAATTTGTACTCGCATTATTATCAACAGGCTGAAGATTCGACTTTTCAATTTTCCATTTTGACATAATTACTTAGAAAAAAAAGAAGAGTTTCTTAATGTACAAACCGTGCGAAGCTTAAACAGTTTACTTTTTTAAATGAAAGTGTAATTCTCGTCTACATTTTTGGCAATCATAGGATGTATGCTATGTGTACGTGTGCGTTTACGACCATTAGATAATTTTAAAAAGTTTGTAAATGCTCCTATAATCTGTAGGTGTGTGTAGAATTTTGACAACAGTGCAAATTGGTTTTAAAAGATTGAATTTGATTATTTATTTATTTGAAAGTGAACGTGACTATTTGTGAAATATTCTTAGCTTTTTTAAATTGTATACCTACTTATTATATTTCTCGCAATCTCTGTGTGAAAAATTTTGTGTTTTACGCGGGTATCAAACGACTCACTCATACTCGATTCTATGCAAAACATCGAGTAATGTATGAGTCGTTTTCTACCCTTGTAAAACAAACTACTATTACAGGCGAGTTGTTTTTATAGCTTAGGTACTGAAACCACCCCCCCTACCCCCCCTATCTTTTCTAACCAATCCCTGATCTCTAAGACCAATGTACGCCTATAAACAACGTAGAGTCCTAACCACTAGATGATTACGGCCCTACACGTCTATTATAAATATTACCGATTAGACTAACTATTACCAAATATGTACCGCACCTTAAGGTTTAGAGAGCTGCTACTGACATTTCACAATCCGACTGCAGCGCACGAAGAAACAGCGGCGAAACGGCGTAATAAAAGTTTCAGCTCCGCGACCTTGAAGTACCGGATCTCACTACCAAAGAATTGAACTATTAGAACGTAAAGAAGTTACGCGCCGGCGATCTGTTAAATAAGCGGTTTATCTAATAAAAGTTGGTCATTATTTTATTGAAAGAATAATATTATGTAGGTACATAACCATTTAGACTTAAATAAAATATTATACAATCAATGTACTCGTATTCAGATGTGAAAATGTATTTTCTCATTCCAACCCAATATAACAAAGAGCTAAATTAGATGAACGATCCACCTACTATATTAACAGTTTTATTATTTAACTGATAAAATCCCAGAGTCCTAAATATAAACATTCTTAAATAATATTTACAATCCATACTAATATTAGAAATGTGAAAGTCACTCTGTTTATTTAGGTATCTGTTAATTGTAGATTTGTTACCTTTTCACTGCTGAACGGATTTCGATGAAATTTGGTAGGTATAGGTATAGATTGGACCTATGAGACGGACATAGGCTATCTTGTGTCTCAAAAAGATTGACACTATGCGACGTTGACACACTAGGCCCGTGGGAGCAAGAAGACATTACTTTGCGTGAGCATATCCGCGATATAATCGAACCGTAATCGGGCGTTGCCGTTTCATATTATGTAATTCAAAATAATAAAATAAGCTCCAGGTGACGTACCTATCCAATTCAGTGCTGCCAGAATCTTGCACGTGGTAGATTTTGTGTCACTTACTACATTATCACATTACTCTCGTACTATACTAAGTATAACTGAATGTAATATTTTGGTAATTTTTTCTGAAAAGATATTATGAATAATTTGTATTGTAGAACTTTGAACATGCTAATTAATTATAGGGGTTTCAACTTTCCAACAATATCATCAACAAAGAAAATTAATGAGCAAGGTATACCAGTAAACAGATAAGAGCAAAAAAAAACTTAAATAATTAAATAAGTATTTTATCTTAAATACCTACGTAATTTTATTTTAAATAATTATAGCAATAACTCGGTTGGTTCCCGACGACAAAGACGACGCGATGACGATAAGACGTGTTCAATCAAGGCAGAGTACAATACCTGTGGTACAACTGGTACAGTACTTTTGGCTGTTGTGCACTGGCATGGTAATACAGTAATTATCAACTGGTATCTCCGTGATCGTGACGTGACACTGTCTGTCAGTGTCAGACTGTCACGTTTCGTTCTCTGTAGTCACCGGCTTGGTAAATAAAAATTGTAAGATTCAAGAGTTGACGATATTTCATATTATGTTCAGTGTTGTGAACCGTGAAAACTGTTTTATTTTTCTATCACATACGTAAGAACATTCCAACATTTTAAATATAATTATTTTGATTTTTAGGTTAGGTCGGAGAGTTCCTGTTTTCACGGACGATGATAAAAATGTATAGAGCAAAAACATCAAAATCGAGCTCACAGTTATTCTGGACCTGTATGTGGCTGAAAACGTGTCCGTGCTCCGCTCAAGGGTTTCCATGGCGAAGATGTTTCGTAAGTATTGAACCCATTGTTAACGTGCAACAAATTACTTGGTACAAATGTAGGCAACCTTCCTACTCATTTTCATTCTCATTCATTCAATCATTGTATTATAGTTTCATACGATAAATGCTAGTTGGTCGATGTCGATAGTCGACATCAGTTACCGACTCGCACCGCAGCACTAATGTCGCGGTGCAAAGGAGGTTTCATACGGAGGCGCACACTGGCCTCCGCAGAAAAAGAAAGATGTTTAGTCAGACTGACATTACATTCCATGTCAAGATTTTTATTGTAATACTGCTAGCTATTTTATTGTTTAAATTCTTTATTGTTGTTACATTAAGCAATAAACAGCTTTATTATTTTAATGGTTTCAAATTCTATAGATTTCAATAATGTTCTTCCATAAATTAGGGAGATTTTAATATCAGAAACTTTTTTCAAGAGGTTACTTTGTAATTTTTTTCTATCGAGAAAATATCTTTTGATTGTGTTTCACTACCTATGATCAATTAAGGTATATGATCAAAATTAACATATATTTTTTCTACATTGCCAAGTCATACGGATTTGTCGTAAGCGGCGTTCAAAATCTGTGTAATCATCTGGACTCACGACCTTAATATTACATCAACCTATAATAACTATAAAGTATAACTCCGCTTAGAATAAAATATGGCCAAGTGATTCGTCTAGTATACCCTTCGTTGTGAACCGCATAGTGTAACCGTAGCTCTTTAAGTATATAGTATGGCATTCTATCTAACTGAACCGTAAACAAAAGATATAAATCTAAGTTACCCTATCTTAATATTGTACAGCTTATCCTATCTTAATATTGTACAATTTACCCTATCCTATTAAGGCGCTATGTGATTAAAATAAAAGTATCAAGTATTGATTTAATTGATTTCTACCTGAGTTTTACAACTGAAGAAGAGGTTAGATCATAGTTATTATTTAAATAGTCAAATGTATTACTTTACCTGATTAATATCGTGACAATAATATATATATTACTATTTTTACCAACCACGTCGGTCCAGACTTCCGTATCGCAATACTCCACATAAAAGCGAGGGGAAACGTACCTAGCTGTGGACGAATGTGGAATAAAGATGATAACGATGATGATGAACACAGCGGCTAAGGTCAGGAGCCCCTCCTCCGCTCTAGACTGTGAGATTCGCCTGCCTGACTGGATACTCTCCACCGCTCAGATTTGTACAGTGTTTTATATTATTGTGTAGTGATCTCGAATTTACTGATGATGGCAAGGCTTCTAGTTTTACCTGATGATCGTCAGTCTGTTTGTTGGTTTGCGTCATTTGGCAAAGATAAAAGAGGGCATAATCTTTGAGCAAGGATTTTACTTTCCTATTTCTATAGTTTTTCATTATTATGTCAGCAACGTTATTTCCTAAGTTCACTTTCTTTTATGCATTGTTAATGGATTAATGTGACATATTATATCGCATAATAACCTTTATTTAGCTCCCAGAACATTGTGATCGATTATTATTTCCATTGTTATAATAATATAATGTTATAATTGTTGCCAAGATACGCATTGTACAGCTGGAGCCGTAGTCTCTCAGGTAGATTCTGATGTCAATACAGTTTTGTATAATAAATAGATTATAGAATCTCCAGTATTTATTTAGAGGTATGAGTTTTATACTTTAACTCGGAGACACTTTAGTCATGGTGTAGGCCCTCGTTTGTGACCGTAGATAGTAACGTCCTCTAATTCGTATTAGAATAGAGATTCGATACATGAGACTATTTGCTCAATTTGCACTTGCAAAGACACACCAGGTATTTTAGTGTTCACCAGTAGATTTATGTTTGTTAGCTGAATTATATTATCATCAGAAAGTCTCCTTTAAGACCACAACTTCGACCTTTTTAGCGATATCCATTTACTCAGAGATCAAGTGTAATATTTTCTTTATTATTAAATTATTCACAATATTACAGGAAGCCATATAAAGAGCCTACTTACCCCCTCAGCCATCTGATAACATTACAGATTTATGTATATCCGTATTTTAGAGATCTGAAACCTTAGAACAATCTCTAGTCGGTCTTGGAACTTCTACCAAGCTCATGAATCGCATTTCGACCCAGAAGAACTCTGAAAGTAACGTGGCCTAGCGTTTCTTAGCACAACCGGCATTTATAAACGCAGCTAAAACCATTATTTTATATTAATATTCATTTTCCATATACTTTTCCAACATGATATTTTCGTTGTTACAATTCGAATCCCCGTTCCATTAACCTCTGACGTCTAATCTCTATACCACCTTCAACCTCCTTCGCTGTCAAACCATGTACAAAATTAAAATGAAACAAAACACTGAAGGAGTTTGCATATCTTCCTTGAAAATAATCAAGATTTGCAGATCCCCATATTTGTGAAACAACGAGACCAGGGTATTGAAGCCTGTTCCGTTACACTACCTATTGTACTTGAGATGGTGAATGCCAACACGACCCCATCTCGCCCCACTCCAGGGGGGGTCTAGTGGGCTTGTGTCTCACACACCCTCTTCCACCACCACCGTGGCGGAAGGGAAGTGCGAAGGCAATTCCCCAAAAAAATAAGGCACCTATCTGGGGGCACTGCCGTGCCCCCAGATAGGTGCCAAGTCGAGCTAAACAAAAGGCACGGCCGTACTATCCTTTTCTCGAAGCGATTCGAGCCATTTTCGACCCTCTGTAACTTCGTTATGGATAAAACTAGAAGCCTAAATTTTTAGTGACCAAGAGGGCATCACGTCTACAGATAATAATCCAAGTTACATCAAATTTGAACCAGTAGTTTAAGAATTATTGCAAGTCAAAGTTCCTTAATTTTGCTGCCCACTGACTGACTGACTGACTGACTGACTCACCGATCATCAAAATTCTAAGGTACTTCTAGCCGTCCCACAAGCTTCAAATTTTGAATATAGCTATTGTTTAGCCTATAAACCAAGGAAAAATTCTGACATTTCATAATTTTCATCCCGTTTTCTAGATATATGATCTGCATAAATAACTTTGTATTCCCATATAAATCCCATTACATTGTATGTGATTACAAAGTTATTTTTACAGTTCATAATTAGACTTCATTGAAATTGAGTGAAATGGGTAACAGGGGTTAAAAATCAGAAATGGCTTCGAGAAATTCGACAGTTAAGCGCTTTTTAAAAACTTCCACGATAGATAGAGAGATACAAATCCCTATACTATACCTACCTACCTACACTTTTATAGGTCGAACAAATTCGATACCTAGGTACATTAAAATAGGTCTAATACGCATCTGTGGAGACGCAAAGACACTCGTTCATGATAATCTATGAGCATGACCTGTGTTAAGGGACCCCGGCTGCACAGGCGGGGGCGCGCGTTGATGCGTGTTTTGCAAAAAACCGAAATAAAGAAAGAAAACATACAAAAAGAAATGAGATCCCATCAAAAACATTACATGTACAAAAATGCACAAGTCTCGCAACGCAGTTTATCTGCCGTAAAAAGTTGTGAGATCGAATGTAAACCAAGTCGGTTAATTTCAATACCTACCTTTGCCTATCTATGGTAGCAGTTATATCTTTATTTCTTTAGTAAATAGAGTGTCTTGGTCTTCGTTCCAAAAACTACACTATTATTAACACATCGATCAAAGTTACAACGAACTACAAGAACTTTTATATTTTGTTACTTGATGCTACGGAACCGTTCATGGGCGAGTCCGACTCGCACTTGGCCACTTTTATATATATCATGATACGGAACCCTTCGTGCGTTAGTTCAACTCTCACTTGGACGGACTTTTTAGTATTTGTTATTATAGCGGCAACAGAAATAGGTACTTATGTTATAGGGTCATGGGTGCCCGTATAGAGTCAGCGGGTAAAGGTCCCTATATTACCTTCAGATGTTCGGGTAGATAGAAGGAGTAGCAGGAATAGGTGGAGATGTAAAACACACAGGAACTGACGATGGAGTATATTACAATGGCGATGACACAGGCACTATATACACAGGTTAAAGGATGATATACTCGTATATACATGCAAAACGCTAGTAAATAATAAAGAATTTAAACAATAAAATAACGAGCAGAATTGCAATAAAAATCTTGACATGGAATGTCATGTCAGTCTGACTAAACATCTTTCTTTTTCTGCGGAGGCCAGTGTGCGCCTCCGTATGAAACCTCCTTTGCACCGCGACATTAGTGCTGCGGTGCGAGTCGGTAACTGATGTCGACTATCGACATCGACCAACTAGCATTTATCGTATGAAACTGTAATACAATGATTGAATGAATGAGAATGAAAATGAGTAGGAAGGTTGCCTACAATGTAACTATCACGGTTCATGAGATACAGCCTGTTGACAGACGGACGGACAACGAAGTCTTAGTAGGTAATAGGTCCCGTTTTACCATTTGAGTATGGAACCCTAAAAATAGTACAGAACCCTTCGTGCGCGAGTCCCGACTCGAAAGAGTGAAAATTACGTCGGTAGGTGTTCGTGTGACGTAATTATAATATGATGCGAGTTTGTATACCAACATCATAACGCAATAGTACAAGGGCGGTTAGGTATGATGTGGGTAGGTCTGGAGGGAACATACTTACCTAATTGTTTCGCCCATATTATCTGAGGCGTGATTTTAAAAATTAAGTATTGTAATAAGTAACAAATGCATGCAAGCAACGCCGCGAGAAATGGCTGACAATATATAAGTACATTGAAGAAATAGGTGTGTTTAAATTATTCTGAAAAAACTTCGTGTTTAATGGACGGCCCCTTACCTACTCAGGGATAATATTATAACATTCTGTCGGAAAAAGGATTTTTTAAATCTGTCTAGTAGTTTCAGAGCCCATTCAGAACTAACAAACATACAAAAATACAAATGTTTCCTCTTCCTAATATTATTAAAGAAAGATACCTAGACGGAGGCATACCTATATATAGTTCGGTGCCAAACTCAAAAACTTATTACTTACCTACATTTCATCTAAAACATTTTGACAATCATAACACATGCTATTTTTATTTTTATTGCTATTGTCCGACGGTCGAGAACCGCTTGCACCCAGACTCGAGGTCGGGCTCGCTGCGCTCGCCGAGTCGCCGTTATCGTCCGTCCGACAGTAGGTACGTTGCTAGAGCGAGGCGGCCGCGCCGTTGACATGACTTTTCTATTCTCTGACTACCTAAACTTCGAATGGTTTTACCTAGGTACCGTGCCGCTAGACTCCAGTAGGTATTAGACAGGCGACATAATTCTCTTTCCAGAAACAATAATTAATAAATCTCGTTATGGGTACTTACTTACCTTACCTACATCGGACGGTTTATGCAATGTTTATTTAGACCCGTCCAGTGCAGGGCGGGCTACGGTAGCACGGTATAACCAGAGAATAAGTAAATACGCCTTCGTATCGCATACGAATGGACGTAGGTACTTACCTATTTTACGTAGTAAAATGTCAAATAACTCCACTCCTAGGTAGGAAAACGCTTACCTACTTATCTTCCAACGATGTTCTCATGGTAAACGGTCAACAAATTACGCACACTCGTTAGATTTTTCGAAACAGGATTGAATATCGATATTACGATCAATGTGTTTGGAAGCTAAGACTCGTTTTTTCTCGTATTTCTGGTAGGTAATAGGTATCTCGAAATTTAAAATGTCCAACGCGACACAATGTAATTTTAGTCCGTGATAGGTACCTATCGACTCCAACGAACTCGACGAAAGGGCTCGTTTTTCAAAGTAGGTAGGTACGGATGGAGATAGGTAGGTACCTACCTAAACTTCTCATTACGTAATTATTGGTTACAATCATAAAATGGTGACTTAAAATAATATGACGGCAAGAAGATTCGGTACTTACCTACTCGTAGGTACTCGTTCGTACAACTCCCGACTCCCGCCCGTGAGTTGATTGCGTTGCGTTGTGTCGTGGTACAAGGCAACTCGACTCATGCGCCTACACTGCCTGCTGGGACTGCTGCGCGTTTTTCGTTTTCTAATCAATGATAAATAGTTTGAATATCTTTTGTAATTCGATAAGTCGCTAGGTACCTACATAGGAACACGCTATAATTTCTCTTTCGAAAAAATCTTGTTCCGCCATTTTGCCACAGTGCACACGATAAAATTAAATCTAAGTCGCACGCGGCAATATTGTTGTCGGGACGCCTAACGTAACGCTGGTACGACAACAAACACTACAATATGTTCTGATGGGATACAACAAGGGAAAAATATGCACTAACAACGGAATTACTTATATTTATATACGAATAGGTGACGTGACTAGTTGACTACAGCAAAGATATCCGTAGGTAAATTCTTACTTGGGAACTCGCCTCTCGGATGTGCAGTCGCTCCAGTCCAGTCAGCGTTATCTTTTCAGGTCGGGAAGGGCGATGGTGTTCGTGAAAGGTCCATGGGGTGCAGATTTCTTGTTATCCCGTATCAGCGTCCTCAGCGACCAGGCGAATATTCTAACCATCTCGGCGTCAGTATCACGAAATACACATACAATGCGCGGATTCCTGGCTGGAGATCGTCTCCGAGAAACGAGGGATGGATATGGATGGATGGCGTCCACAAAAATGAAGTGACCGCAGGTAGGTAGGTAGGCGCGACGCGTACGGCGGCGGCGGGAACAAAGTATGCACGGCGCATGCGTGTGGTCGGACCAGTGTTACCAGTAGGTTGCTTGAAAAGGGACGGTTTTAGACGGCAAAGGTTTTCCAAAAACAAACAACGTAATAATTATTATTATAATTATGAAAGCGCGAGCGCAGAGCAAGCGCGGAATTTTTTATACACTGTGTTTCAGTATGGTAAATGAGCATAGAACATGACGTTTTACTGGTCAAGGTTTTGAATACCTACTTATTTGCATCGTTTTTTTTAAGTTTCAGTGAAAGCAGTGTAAAATGTCATGTTTTTCCATGTCTTTCCATTTAACCACCTCGATTTTCTCGACTAATCTGCTAAATCAGTGGTGCCCATTTGAACCTGTAACATGGTGATGTATACCGGCGTAGTGTTTGTATTCTCTTTGTATAGCTACCGGCGCGGCGACCGTCATAGAGGACGGTTTCGACCAAAGGACGGACCAAGAGACGGTCAAACCAACATTGAAAGAGACGAAAACCCATCCGAAAAGGGACGGTCTGGCAACGCTCTCGCGCGCGAGAGTGGAGAGACACCTAGGTACCAAAAAGTATAGGTAGGTACCTAATTATTGTTTTAGTTATGACTTCGCACGGTTTGTGCATTTAGCCAGTGTCAAGTATTATTTATTATTTAGTAGCGATCCGCCCCGGCTTCGCACGAGTGCTATGCTGATCTACGCTAATATTATTATTATAAAGAGGAAAACTTTGTTTGTTTGGTTGTAATGAATAGGCTCAAAAACTACTGAACCGTTTTTAAAAATTCTTTCACCATTTGAAAGCTACATTATCCACGAGTAACAGAGGCTAAATTTTATTTTAGAAAGAAATAGGGATCTGTAAGATATTTGGGTTTTTTCGGACGCAAGGTGTAAAAATTCAACTAGAAAAATTACTTATTTTGCGTACGCTGCCTAAACTATAAAAGATAGAACCATAAAATGTTCTAATTAAATTATAGATCTTATAAATATCTACAAAAAAGTCCGCGGCACGCTATCTAGGTATATCGAGTGAGGCCCAACAACCATTTTTTTATTTAAAAATCTATAATTTTTTTTGGACTACATATTTTGAATACATTTAATTTACTCATACTAGTAATCCTTATCAAAATAAATTATTTTATCATTAAGTACAGTTTATGTAGATAATATTCGGTCTTTGAATGATTAAAATTGATTTAATTTGGTTTTGAAGTTATATATATAAAGGATTTAAATACTACAAATATAGCCCTCATTTTTTCGACGCAATCCGGTAAAAAAGTCTGGTCTTTGAATCAAGCCTCTATAATAATATATTCTCCAGATCTCCAGTATAAAAATTAAAAAAAAAAAACAAACGTGTCACTATCCGTTTCCGGTCAAAACTCCCCAAAGTCATAAGTATTATCTATGATTGATCTATGATTGGATGGAGATCCACTAGCGCTCAGGTGGGAGACTCCCGCACCAACATACGAAAAGTAGGTAGATAATCATTTCTGTGTAGCCACGTTCGGATACACACAAAATTATACGTTCGGATATACAAATAAAATTAAAGAAAATACTGCTTCAGTACGAAACACATTCATACATACTATTACATACATACATACCGGTTAAACACATACCCCTCCGATGGATTCACCGTAGTTGGGTAAAAAATAATTAAATGTTTGGTAATTTAACACTTTTTTTTGTTTTAGTTATGGCTTCGCACGGTTTGTGCATATAGCCAGTGTCAAGTATTTTATTATTTAAGTATTTCTTAATTTCATATGAAAGTCACAGCTGCAATTATAGCAATCGTGGTCAAGTAGTCAAGTCAATTATTTACATCGTCAAAGTCACGATTCAGTAAAGTAGTGGATGCTTTACTGAAACTTCTTGGGAGTTTGGGGAAAAATGCGAAATGACACGTTTTTTGAGTTTATATCATTCGCCCACACTCGTGCACGTTAACGAACACTTAATGATTAATATTCCACCAATATTACACATAAACACTCGAAGAAACACAAGTTTGAGAAAATAATACAAAACCAACAACGTCTCACTATCGGATTTCCGCCAAAACTCCCAATTTTAACACTTATACCCAGTGGTGCCAACTCGGATTTTGAAAAAGGCATAGAGCACATTAGTAATTTACGTAGAATTAGTAAAATTTGCATATGTAAAGTTCGAAGATCTACGAACTTTACTTCAGAGTGAAATGAAGAGGGTAGGGTAGGTAAAACTGAACAAAATGAGTGTTTTGTACAATTTATTCATTTTCAGGCAAATTAAATTTATACATAAATTTATTAAAATTTTGAATAATATGTTCTTGTGAAGGTTCGCGGTTTAAGCCACTTTTCGTGAAAAGTAAGCCTGTTAGCGTTTCAGTAGAAAGTCTATTTCTGATATTAGTTTTCATCAAATTGATCGCAGAAAACAGCCGCTCGACATTGGCACTGCTATGTGCAATGAAAACTAAGTAAAGTGCAGCAGACTCAACTCATAAATAAATATTTGATGTTAATGATAAAAATATTACCTGGAAACATTTGCACCAAATGAGCTATAGATTGTACAGAACGTTTTGAATTTGGGTCCAGCAATGTGTCAGTCACAGCTCTATGGAATGGAATGAGAACTTTTGCGAATGGAAGGGAAATTATGCCCATTCAGCAATTATGTAATGAATGTTATTTTACAAAATTGTACAATTTTATAGAAAATACGTAGATTCTGGGACTGAAGTTCGTAGGTTTGCAGGAAAGGCCTAAAGTACGTAGATCTACGTAAAAAGACGTAGAGTTGGCAACGCTGCTTATACCTATCCTACATTGTAGGTACCTACCTAAATAGTCTAGTAAGTGTTGCCCGGCTGTCTGGTACCGGTTTTGTAATCGGTGAGTCTATTCCTCGAAATGGATTTGCAATCAATAACTTATAAAAAAAAGTGAGCCGTCACGGGACGCCTAGCAGATGTGAAACATCGACATTATTTTGTATATTATGTATGTATAATGTCGTTACCTAGGTACCTATTTTAATGTACCTAGGTAACGAATTTGCTCGACCTATAAAAGTGTAGGTAGGTATATACAACAACCCGTATAGTATAGGGATTTGCATCTCTCTATCTATCATGGAAGTTTTTAAAAAGCGCTCAACTGTCGAATTTCTCGAAGCTATTTCTCATTTTTAACCCCTGTTACCCATTTCATTCAATTTCAATGAAGTCCAATTATGAACTGTAAAAGTAACTTTGTAATCACATACAATTTAATGGGATTTATATTGGAATACAAAGTTATATACAACAGGTGTAGGTATATACAACAACCCGTATAGTATAGGGATTTGCATCTCTCTATCTATCATGGAAGTTTTTAAAAAGCGCTCAACTGTCGAATTTCTCGAAGCCATTTCTCATTTTTAACCCCTGTTACCCATTTCATTCAATTTCAATGAAGTCCAATTATGAACTGTAAAAGTAACTTTGTAATCACATACAATTTAATGGGATTTATATTGGAATACAAAGTTATTTATGCAGATTATATATCTAGAAAACGGGATGAAAATTATTGAATGTCATAATTTTTCCATGGTTTATATGCTAAACAATAGCTACCTATATTCAAAATTTGAAACTTGTGGGACGCCTAGAAGTACCTTAGAATTTTGATGATCGGTGAGTCAGTGAGTCAGTCAGTCAGTCAGTCAGTCAGTGGGCAACAAAATTAAGCAACTTTGACTTGAAATAATTCTTAAACTACTGGTTCAAATTTAATGTGATTTGGATTATTATCTGTAGACGTGATGCCCTCTTGGTCACTAAAAATGTAGGCTCCTAGTTCTACCCAGAACGAAGTTACAGGGGGTTGAAAATGACCCGAATCGCTTCGAGAAAAGGATAGTACGGCTGTGCCTTTTGTTTTGCTCGACTTGGCGGGGGCACTGCCGTGCCCCCAGATACCTAGACCCAAAATCCGTACTGAATCTCAACTATGACTGTAACACCCAAAAGACTCATTTTTTCTACAAAAACATTTTTTCCAAAACTCCCAGGAATTTTCTGTAAAGCATAATATAATATGTACCTACTACTTTACTGAATCTTGACTATGACTTTAAAATTGACTTAGGAAACATTTTCTTAACAGATAGGCAATTGATTATTATTTTTCTCATACTTTGTACATAAAAGCTTGTTTTACATAATGATGATTAATAGGTACATACAACTTTTCGTATAATCAGTACCTATTTTGGTCTTTTGCCCCGTGGAAGTCGTAATATCGAAGTATTTTTTCAAAGTTGCCTTGGTATTTTCGTAAAACTTAATATGGTCACACTGAACGTATACGTAACTAACGAACGAACGAGTTCGGGGAGTTTTGGCGGGAATCCGATAGTGAGACGTTGTTGGTTTTGTATTAATAGCTCAAACTTGTGTTTCTTCGAGTGTTTATGTGTAATATTGGTGGAATATTAACCATTAAGTGTTCGTTAACGTGCACGAGTGTAGGCAAATGATATAAACTCAAAAAACGTGTCATTTCGCATTTTTTACAAAACTCCCATGAAGTTTCAGTAAAGCATCCACTACTTTACTGAATCGTGACTGACGATGTAAATAATTGACTTGACTACTTGACCACGATTGCTATAACATTGCTGTGACTTTCTAAATGTGAAATTAAAAATACAAAATATAAAAGACGTGACGCTGGCTATATGCACAAACCGTGCGAAGCCATAACTAAAACAAAAAAAAACGAGTTCGGAGTTGCGTTGCATGCGTGTCGCGTGAGTGACAGCGTGTATTGTTACAGTTATAGTTATACTGCAGATATGAAGCTGAATCAAAAGAAAAGAGCAAAGTTATTACTATCCGATCGTATCGCTGATGCCCTGACGATTAAACCTCGGGCAGATATAGAAGATGACCAAGTGTTCGGTAGCAAACCTCAAACTGCCACACGTGCTGATTTATGGTCTTCGGATAACGAAGACGAGGCGACGATTAGCGATTTTCATAAAAGGAGCGTGAATTTGTTGAGCGAGGTCAGTAAAAAGTACGAGGGCCGAGTCGATTCTCTGAGAGTATTGAAACAATCCGATTCCGAAGCTACTGAAGAGAGCTCAGATGATGAACCAGATAGCCTGACTAAAATCAAGCAACAAATAGCGGAAGTGAGTTCAAACTCCGACGAAGACATACAGATAGTATCAAAGAGTAGATCACATTCAGAAGATGTTGACTCGGACAGTGATGAGAGTGAAGATTACAGCATCACTAAATTCCAAAAGAATGATGAGTCAGATGGAAATGGTGATGAATCTGGAGCCGACGATGATGAGGGTGAAGGTTATGATATCAGTGAACTAGAAGAACCCATGAAAGAAGAATTTGAACATGTCAAGAAGCAGAATATCTCGGAAGAATCCAAGAAAGGTATTTGTGTACGTAACCAACTTCTCGTGTGGGAGGGTCTGTTGGAAATGAGGATACACTTGCAACGGTGTGTGAATGCGGCCAATCAGATGCCCATGACAGAAACTTATAAAGCGATGAAGAAAAATAATGAATTTTTAGAAGAAAGTAATGCTACAAAGTCAAATGTAGCTAATGTGTTAGACAAGTGAGTACATTTATCGTCTAGAATAGTTTCAATGGTTTTCTCTTTTCTACCCTCAAACAAGCCTAATTAACTGCAATAAAAATTAAAAATATTCTAATGGAATAAGTTTTATAAGGCTGTAATGAAAATGTATGGTGATAACTAATTTTTTTAAAATGTTCATAACTGACTTTTATGTATCCAGCAAAGGAAAGTTTATAATGTTATGTTTCATCCATTTCAGATTAATTACACTTCAGAGTTTGCTATACAAGAACTTCGCAGAAACAAAGGAGCTGTCCATGAAGAAGTCGGAAAAACGAACAGATGTGAAACAAGGACAGAAAGAAGAAGCTGATGAAGAGATACCAAGTGATACGGATAATGAGGAAATACCGTCAGATACAGAACCTGAAGACAATGAGGAGGCAAAAATAAAAGCTGTACAAAATAATGCTCCATTCAAGAAACGTACACTTGAAGATTATGAGACAGAAATAGCCACATCCCACAAAGTATTCAAAACTTTCAGAGATACCTCAATACAGAAATGGAATGACAAAACACGACTTGTCACTGCAACTAACATTAAAAATGCACCCACTAACACTATTCTCCAACAGATTTCATACATTATCTCAGATAACGAAAAGCTTGTAAGAAGAACACAACTAAAAAGGTCAGAATATGATATTATTGGATACAAAAAACCATTTTTAAAAGAAGAAAGTAGAGATCATATCAGGACAGAAATCAATCCAATATCAAAGAGCAGGAAAGACGACGATGAATACATCCCGGAGATTTTCGATGATTGTGACTTTTACCATCAGTTATTACGAGAGCTGATCGAATGTAAATCGGCAGACATCTCAGATCCTGTGCAGTTGAGTCGTCAATGGATTGCGCTGCAACAGATGCGGAGTAAAATGAAAAGAAAGGTGGATACTAAAGCTACGAAGGGAAGGAAGATTAAATATGTAGTTCATAACCAGTTGCTGAATTACATGGCTCCAGAAAAAAGTACAACATGGAATGATGAAAGTACAAATGAGTTGTCTACGTCACTGTTTGGTAAATTGTATGAGCATAATAATGCAGGCCTGAATGCTAATGTAGGTAATATGTTTAAGTTAAAATAGATTATTTATGAGTTAAATTTCGAATATAATTATCTCCTGCTGACACAATTTTGTCATTGTTTTTGTAATGATTTGTAACTGACCCACGGAGGATTGATAATGAGGATTAATTTAATTGTAAAACTAGTGAAAATGCTTGTTCTTACTTTGTCGTCATGTTTGTGTTTAAGTATTAGGTAATCTATTATTAATAAGTACTAAGTCTAGATATGAAAAACCTTACACAACATAAAGTTGCTTACCCGGGCAGCCAGTTCGGTTCACCAGTCCGTATCACTTTGGTAGAATTCAATTGCTTGGTGGAGCTGGGAAGCAGCGATAGTGGAAGTGTATGAATGTCCTCGGCTAGCTGCATTTTGGCAAGTAAATCCATTTAACTTGTAAAGATAATGTGTACATCAGTTCGTGATGCAAAGTGGCAAAAAAACAAGATATACAATACAATATAATTATTTATTGAAGATCATACCATTAATAATACAAATCTAGCTAATCTGAAAACCATATTATTAACAATTACATACCTGGAATAAAATGGTACGGGCTTTACCCTGGATAGGAAAGTAAAGCTATTGTTTTAGCATTTCAATTAGACATTTTTAGGGTTCCATAGCCGAAGGCAAAAGATGGAACCCTTATAGGTTCGTCATGTCTGTCCGTCCGTATGTCACAGCTTTTTTCCGAAACTAAGAGCTATACTGTTAAAACTTGGTAGGTATGTTAAAATGTAAAATTGAACAGTCTAATCTTCAGCCTGTTGATAATAGCCAGTGTAAATTTAAAAAAAATACTGTTTTCACTCCCTAGTTCCCAACAACCTCGTTTGGTCCCCGCTAAGCTGAGCTAATATGACACAATTTTTGAGCATGAAGTGTGAACAAGATATTGTGTGAATTGACCAGAATATGACGATAAGTATCAAGTAAGTCATTATTTATGTGATAATTTTAATGTCATAATGTTAGTTCTTTTCTACGCCATATTATAAGCTACTCGAGCTTATAAACGTTTATTAATACCACAAAAATAGTTAACAATAGTAATTATTTCATTTTTGCAGGTGCCATTTGATAGCGCTGCCTGAAGAAACTTATCCTGGCACCCCCAACGCAGGCTGCCACCACTGCCGCTGCACGCATGCACTGGTCCTAATCTGTGGGCCAATAGAAACAGGAATTAAATTAATGTGACCCACCACTCTGGACTGTGTATTGTGGAGTAGGTACTATGGCCTAATCCTCCTCACAGAAGTGAAGGGAGACCGTGCACAGCAGTGGAGGAAAAAAGTAGTTGTTAATCATTTGATAATAGTTGTTATCTAATGACTTTGTACCTACCTAACTATTATGTAAATAAATTATTTACTATTTTATTATATTTCCATGGTTTTCATTACATACCTATTTACTTTGATTTGACTATTGTTCGAAGACATATCCGTGTAATGATTACACTCTTTGACATGATCTTTGATCGCACTTGCTTGCCAATTTATTTGTATCACTGGGCTGCTCCATGTCCACTGCCAAGCGGGCCTCTTCCATCGCAGCCACTAAAGCCCAGCTTTCTCGAATCCGGACGTCGGTCGGCTTTGACGTCCTTCAATATCCTCCCTGCAAATAAGTTAGTGATAAATCAACACCTACTGTGTGTGGATAATACTGTAGATAAATAAAACGAAAACTATAAAATTTACCTTTGTGGCCGCTCCCGCTCCCTTTCTCTGCGAGTGCCGCCTCTAGCGTAGCGTTTGTATTCTCTTTGGCCGCCTCCACAATGCTATATCACAACAAACTCCAAGAACTCGAGGCCTCGAGGAGTGGGAGCAAAGAGAATACAAACGCTACGCTAGAGTGGGAGCTCCAATTGGCGAGTCGCAGTTAGCTGGTTCAACCAAACTATTTCAAAAATGGCTGAGTCTATTTTCACGCAGTAGCACAGATAAAAAAAGAATGAAGTTAAATAGTAATAATAATAATATCATAGCCAAAAAACCACTTCGTAACCCCATGAATAGGAACTTTAAAATTTTATTATCTGATAATACTTCATTCAGCGCTAGGAGTATTTTTGGTGATTTATTTATTTATTTATTTATTTATTTATTTGGAAGACCAACAGCAGAACTTTATAATAGTAGACAAATTTATAGAACCAGTATGCCATTTAGAGGTCCTCACGGCTAACATCAAGTTAACAACAGTTATGAACATTATTGCATGAACTAAGACATAATACTAATTAATAATGAAAGTAAGGTGGTAATAATAACATAAATCCTAACCAAAAAACTCTCCACTCAACTGCCGTCTGGCCGATGCTATACTAGTGCAGAATAGATCAATGTCAAGGCGCTTGCTCAATGAATTATAATTCCTGCTAGCTCTGCATAGATATGAGTTTTGCCTGTAGTTTGTGTTCACTGACGGTACACTAAGTAATGGGTTGAACCGGATAGGTTTATACGGTACATTTAGTTTAATTTTGCTCAACAATTCGGGACAATCAATAGAGTTTGACATAATCTTGAGTAGGTATGTAATATCTGCAGTTTCGCGTCTTATAGAAAGCGGAAGTAGGTGAAATTTTTTACATAAGACGAAGTAGTCTTCAGATGCATAAGGTAATTTCAAACGATAACATAAGAATCTAATAAATTTCTTTTGGATCTGTTCAATTCGCATGACGTACTTGTCGTACCGAGGATTCCATACTTGCGATACATATTCTAACGCACTTCTTACAAAAGTACAGTATAGAATTTTAAATGTTTTGGCTTTATTAAACGCCGCACAACTTCTCATTACAAATCCTAATGACTTAGATGCTCTTGATACAATATTATCTATATGCTTATCAAATAGCAACTTGGAGTCATGAATCACTCCAAGATCACGGATGGCCATATTCTTCGAAAGAATTTCGTTTTTTAGAGTGTAAGCAGAGGGTACTGCATTTCTTTTACGCGAGTATGTAACGACGGAGCATTTGGCAGGATTGAGGTCAAGCTTATTTAGGGAACAATAAAGGTCTAGGCGACTCAAGTCCGCCTGGAGATTAATGACGTCCTCGGGGGATGTGATCGATCTATAGATTTTCATGTCATCAGCAAAACAAAGTAGGTGAGAATATAAGAAGCAAGAAGAAATGTCATTAATGAAAATCGTGAACAGTAATGGACCAAGCAATGATCCTTGGGGAACCCCACTGGGGATGGTCACCCAGCTAGAAACATAGTTGCTTACCACTACAGCTTGTGTCCTGCGATCTATGTAAGATGAAAACCAACGATACAAATTTCCCCTAATACCAATGCGAAGAAGCTTATGCAAGAGGGTTTTATGATGAATTCGGTCAAATGCTTTACTATAATCAGTATAGATTACATCTACCTGGTTACCAGCATCCATAGCTCCAGTAATATAATCATTCAATAATATTAAATTAGAGGTAGTTGAACGACCCCTAAGAAAGCCATGTTGCGAACTATGGAATGAGTTTCTAACAGCAGCATAGACCTGGTTGTAAATAATCCTTTCAAAGACCTTCGCTAATATGCAGAGTTTCGAGATCGGCCTATAGTTGGTGACGTCGGTTCTAGATCCCTTTTTGTATACAGGCGTAACGAAAGCAGATTTCCAGATGCGAGGGAATGCGCACGATGATAGCGATTTATGAAAGAGAAGTGAGACAGGGACAGCAACGCTTTCCGCGCAATTAATTAGTATGTAGGGGCTAACATTATCCGGTCCTGCTGATTTAGAAGGGTCTAGCTGTGACAGAAGTTTAGATATGTGAGAGATATCGATTTCAATCTCCGATATATCGGATACCTGAGGAACACCCGGGAAGTCACAATCAACAGTGGGCGGTGAGTCAATTATTGTCCCTGGAGAAAGAAAGGTTGAATGAAAATAGGCAGAAAAAGAGTTACAAATGTCCTCGCCAGTTGATACTGTAGAATCTAAGTACTTAAGAGTATTAGGTATACCTTTGAAATTACGTCGGGATTTAATATACGACCAAAAATATTTAGGATTTTTTTCAATTGAATTCTCGACAGTAGAAATATAATTAAGGTAACACTGTTTTTCTAGTAATTTAGTTCTGTCTCGAAGAAGCATATAGCTTTGTTGATTTGTTTTATTATTATAAGTTTTGTATTTTTTTAGGTATTTATATTTTTCTTTAAGCGCCTTCTTTAATGCTGGTGAGTACCATTTCGGATAAGATTCGTTGATTATAGTTTTTGTAGGTATATATTTATTCTTATAGCCTTCAAGTTTTGAATAGAATAAACTAACTGCTTCCTCCAGTGTCAAGTATAAAAACTCATCTTCCCAGTCTGATTCAAAAATGTCCTTATTAAATGCGTCATAGTTGCCCTTGTTATATAAATACCTTACATGAGAGCAGGGCATCAAGCACGGGATATCAATAATATTAGCCTCGATTAGCAAAGCCTTGTGGTGTGGATCAATAGGTAGCAAAGGTTCAACACACTCTAAAACCAAAACATCCTCATTCGACAGAACCAAATCCAGAGTTCTTCCGTAAATGTTGACAATCCCATTATACTGGCGCAGGTCATGCACATTGAGCTCATCAATAAAGTGCTGCTCGTCACTACTACAAACATTCGAAGGGAGCAAGCCCGGTGAGTAGGCACTAGGTTCCCAAATAATAGAACCCAAGTTAAAATCTCCAATTATCAAATATGCATCATCTGGTTTCATAAGAGTTATATCATCAAGTTTCGATAAGAAATTATGCAGCTGTTGTGAAAAAGAGAACCCTAGGTTTTGTTTACATAAATAAATAACACATAAATTAAGAATAAAAATTGCGTTATTACGCTGCTTTAGCGCAATAGTAAGCCATAAATCCTCCGCTGAGGATTGAAATTGTGGTTGCATTGTAGTGGAAATATCCCTACGTATAGCTATCAGCACGCCACCTCCCCGCGTCTGCCCCGTTAGATCCAGATCTCTGTCACGCCGCCATACAATGTACCGATCGTCGAAGAGCTCAGAACTCGCTATACTATCTACGATCCAAGTTTCGGTCAGTATAATGACGTCATACGAATTAAGACAGATGTTTCTATAAAAAGTTAAAGTTTTTGAACGAAGTCCACGAACATTTTGATAATATATGTTTAATTTACTTGAATCCGCATTATCCATTTCTATAGATATGCAATAGAAAAAAACTAGCAGCAGTGTAATGCAAACAGGCCCTTCCCGAGGGTACGTAATAAAAAATTAAAATATTTTCAGTAAGATAGCTAAATGCAGATCTATATGGCCGTAGTCCAACGTAAAAATTGCATTCCATTGCAAGGTAGCACGCCATAATATTATATATTATGACATCAATGAAACAAACAAGTAATGTGTATGCGCGACAAGATAAGCAATAGCAATGGGTATCAATTAAAATAACTAGTGAAAACAGGAAAGTAGATAGCTCTGAATGCGCATAAGCATGACTGAGCAGGCAATAGTGATATATATGGGCAAAATGTGTAAGTAAAAGCGAGATACCAGCATGAACGTGGCAATCAGAGACCCAAGCGCTTACCTGCTTAGGACAATAGCAAAGCGGTGGCCCGACGGCAATCAAGGCAGAGGTTAAGAACGAGTACATTAAATAACATGATAACAAATATAGTTTTACTTCACAATATGCAGAAAGCACTTTTATAAGTGCATACGGTAAAAAAATTAACATCTTAAAAAGTATGAAGTGGTACTCTAAACATATTATTATATAATCGATTGATAAATAGCCCCATTTTAGGCCATTTTGTTTAAATCACTAACTTTGGTGATTATGTGCATTTGAGATGTATCGTTTTTACGGATATGAATTTTCGCAAATTTCACCCATACGTAGTTGAAGCCTTTCTCCTTAGCCATAATCTTTGTCTTCGTGAGTAGGTTCTTTGATTCTGCCGTAAGGTGATCGTTGACGAAGATACGCTGCTGCGAGCCTTCGAACCCGATATCACCGGCGGTCAGGATCTTGCATGCACGTGCGGCGGCGACGAACTCCTCCTTCACATAGCGATTCAAAAAGCTCACTATTATTGATTTTTCTTTAGAGTTATGGATTGGGACTCTGTATAAATAATTAATTTGAGCTTTCGGAAAGGGACAGCTCACTTTTGCGCTGATGGATCCTAAGATAGTGAAGAGATTCTCATCTTTTTTGGTCGGAACGCCTTTAATCTCCACGTTGTTTAGACGAGACCGTTGCTCACTAACGGATTGTTGCGTTTTGAGTAGAGTGATTTGACTCAGTAGGGAGTCGATAGTCTCTTCCCACTTCTCCACTCCAGAGATTCTACCATCCAAGGAGGAGAGTTTCTCAGTGAGTTCAATAATTTTACTGTTGTTAAATTCACTAGACGCTTTAAGCTCTGATACCTCATCTTTAATTTTTTTTACGTCGACAATTAGAGTAGGTACGCCGGCCAGCTGGGACTTTAGGCACTGGATCTCCTTCAGCACTTTCTCCAGGGTAGCTGGTTCAGAGCCACTAAATGGCGACGCGATCGGTGACTGCGGCACTGACGACGGTGTTGGTGATAGCCCTTTGCACGATGCACATCTCCAAGCCGAACGTTTGTTCACGCCCAACTTTCTCCATCCGACTTCGGTTATTTGCGCACATCCAAAATCCATGTGATTTTTACATACGACACACTGCACTCCATCATTGAAGACATTATCACATAATGCACACTTCATTTTACCACGATTAGTGTTAAGAATTAAGTAAATTAGTTATACGTGTAGCTCCTACAAACGCTCACGGCTGACTGATCAAACGAACAGTCAGTTCATGTCATTTAGTTCAAAGCCCGCCAGTTCCGAATTTCTATATCTCTTTGGGCCAATGTGACTCTTATCTTATGAATGAGTATATGAGTTACCTGGGGAGAGAAACTCGGGTGGGACCGATCATGGAAGGATGAGGTCTTCATATAATTATGATCGAACATCACTTACAGGTAAGTTCGTTTGATCACCAATTATACTTCAGACCTCATCCTTCCATGATTAACTATGTAGGATGTTTAAAGCATAAAAGGTTATAGGAGATATAGAAATTTACTTCTGACAATATCCCCTATGTCTATAAGATATACCTCTTATAGATGTCTTTACGACAAGAATCATTTCTAAATTACTTCCATAAGTAATTGTTACTCTATCCAATTCAGTCCAATTTAATTCTCATTATTACACATCCTAGGTAGGTATTAAAAAGTGTGAACATAACCATACCATACCACTGTCATCTAGGTATTTACAAAACCTTAATGTAGTTAATATTAATCATATCAAAGGTAGGTATAAGTACCTAATTATTTTAAGGTAATATACAGCCCCAACTGTTAAGCAGTGCTTTAACTATACATAACAATCTCATCATCATCATCATCAGCCTCGCCACACAGAACAACCATTTGCCACTTGCATTCACCTGTTGCCTGCGACTCTTTTGATGTTGTAGGCCTCCTACTAGAGGGGCCGATGACATCATAACAATCTAGTTTGTGATAAATAAGAGGAAAAGGTACAATTATTATACAACAATATTACGTACCTATAATAGTACTGGTCCATCTCACTGGGTCATACGAAAATTACAATAAACCTACCTACATAGGTAGGTACCTCCATATTCTTTGTAACCCTCCGGAACTTACTCCAGCAACTATCTCTTAAACTGCCGAAGAAGCATGCCTTGTACTATTTATGTGCCATAACATGACTGTGTTAATGCCATTTCCATTAACCCAACGGCCTAATGTCAAAACAGATGAAAGAGGGTTTTAGAAGATAAACATAAAAATAATAATGCACACTATGTACTTGCTGGACAGACATCAGGTTGATCTTGGAAGAAAGAAATCTCTACCACCGGTTGGTATGTCTACCTGGACCTGAAGATTTTATTATTTCAGGGATTTTTAATTTTACACTCAGACTATCTTTTTCCAAGTTAGATTGTCCTATTAAGTCTGGATGGTGTCCTGTTATTAATGCTATTAAAGGTACTTAGGTATATAATGGATTTTCTACTGAGCTCAAGTAACAAGGCCTTGTTTCCATATGCCTCTAACAATCGTTTGACAATAACATTAGAATAAATATGTCAACCTATATGTATATCTAGAGCTACAACAGCTGCTTTCAGTCTGAGGTCCTGTACGCTGCCCCTCTTTTATAATTTCTCATTAAGAACTGTAAGAGTACCTATAGCCAAAGCTCTTGTCTCAAAGTACCTAATCTCTATTGTGTAAGTTGCAAAAGGCAACCTGCAATTCAAAATATGTACCTTGATTTAATTAAGTATAATATTATTATATACTGCTTTAAAGTGTTACTTGAAAAGATGCCAGGCATATTTCTGATGTTTCATCCGACAATCCCTGTCTTGAACAAGTTTCCCAGACTATAATATCTGCATTCAGGCATCTTCATCTCATCTTTGTGCAGTGGATGAGGTGCTCCAGAACCTGACAAAGGCAAAGTTTTATTAGTGGCCAGGATACTTGACATAAGTATATGTATGGCTCACAACGGGAACCAAGGTTGGCCATCCCAGTAGGGAACAACCATTATGTCTGTTGCTTTTCCATTGATGATTTTCGTCAACCGCTTCCATATCATATACTAAGCGGTAAAAAATAACTAGTAGGTAAGTAATATTTCATTATTTACACATAACTAGTAAAAAGCTGCTTTACACTGTAAATAAATGCATCTATCTCCCAATATCTGTGCCAAGGTACGTACAGAACACATGAGTTGAACTAGTGTGAACAAACATAAGTATAGGTACCTTCCTATAACTAGGTACTTATTACACCTGGAATTCTGGATGCGAAAAGATTCTTATGTTAATATAATGTTATCGAGGATAATTCTCCCCTGACTCTACAGTAGTGAGCCTGAACTGAACATAAGCCTCAAAAGTTTATTTTGAAGAACCGTAGGATGCATAACACCATAGCTAATCTAAGCATATAACCATAGTTAACCACTTCCTTTACAAATGCTCTCTGCAATAGAGTGAAAGTGTGGAACCTGTACACAGGTATTGGTGCCACCTGACCTATAAATCTAGGATATCAGAGTTCTATTCTCTATTCTTAGTAAGACCTCTGTATTCTTACTATTTCTCGCGAAACATTTCAATGCTAAGAAGCTGATGTTATGATAATAATAAAAAAACCTTTAACCCTTGGCTATCTCGTGCCCCCAACATGCTCCTGAACCCACCTTTAAAGAGCCCGAGAAGATTCTAAGATAAACTTATTACCGAATACTATATCTTATTGGGTTATACGATCAATCTATACTTCAATAGGTACCTACCTAGGTACCTATTTATTTATTTAATATAAAACTGTGTAAACAGTTAAAGTATGGTCTCTCCACCACCTCAAATCTCTTATGCTAGAGGGTGGAGTATCTATCATAATACTTCATACATAGGTAAGTAGGTACATTATATTGTTATAGGTAATAAGAAACACTGCTTTGTATAAAGAAATCCATACAATACTGTCAGGCATGACGATTTCAGTATGCCTAAACCAGTGCCTTGAACATAATGCTGTAAGATTACAGTTTTAATAGACACAATACCTATCATTTAATTGAATTCTTCTTCTACTGAGAAAATTTGAAGTTCCTCTTGGATGAATGAAGTATTCTATGTTCGATGTTATTAAACAACATTTTTCTCCCTTTATAACGAATTCTAATCTTTCGAACAGACTTCAAATGTGTTTTCTATAATAATATAGTTCATATAAAAACCCTCTTCTCCTGAGCCATCACCTCTGGCTTCAAGATATTTGCAAACATAAGGGGTGATGAAGCACGCCCCAAATGGTAAGAAATTAAATTGCTAGGTTTTCCTACAAACCAGACATTGCAACCATCTTTTAAGATGTTCAAATATAGGGGCCATTAGTATGCCTCTTTGAGGTCCAATTTGCTAGGAAACAATGCGTACAAGCTGTAACTTCTAGTTGAACATATTGCATATATTATTATACTTATGAGTTTATTCAACTGTTCTAAATGATAATATAAATGATAATAATCCTAGAGGAGCCATTCGGATTTTTAATAAACCCCATTGGTAGGTACTGGAAATAATTGTTCTTCTTTACCTAGTTCAATCGCCCCTAAGACTGATGACACAATCACTTTGCTATAAATGCCCAATTCCATTTTTGATGTTACCGCTTGAAGTTTCATCATACTGAAAGGGTTTTGTCTCAAAAGTATTTTGTAACTTTTAACCCGGAGAGAATAGGGGAGGGGTATCCTTACTAGCTATATTAAGCAATGAATTGAAGAAATACCTTAGTGTAGCTTAAGCCCACCTGTGGTGGGTGTAGCTGTGATAATCCCAAGGAAGAGCATTCCCTCAGTTTATTTACATTCCGCCAGGGATGTTGAGGTTGGGTGTGCGTCGGTACTTCTTGAAGGAGCCGCTCATTGTTGCACCGGTGTAGATGTTGTTGTACCAGTGTTCTTGATGGGATAAAGCAGCCTTGTTATAATAATAATATTAAGTTTAAGAGCCCATTTTTGGGTCTAAAAATCTTGACCGGCTATTGTCACTGCCTTAGCTGTTTTTATTGCCTCAGTCAAATTATTCTTAATAGGTACTGTCACTTAGAGTGAATGCGGCTTCTGGGTTTAAACTAGGAGTAACTATACATGACACATTTACATTGGGAGGATAATTTCCTACCAGTTTCCTTTCTTTCATCTTTCTCCAACCCAACTGAAGGATGTTTTGCCAACCTTCCCCAATTCTGAATTCTGAATGAACAAGATATTGTTGTCAATGTTGTCATATTCAAATCAATCAATATATCAATATTGTTGTTGTTATGTTTGTATGATTCTCTTTGTTAACGAGAATTATTAGCTGTTTGACTTGTAAAAGTGCGATTTAATTGCCTATTTACAATAAATGTTTCAACTTTTACTATTACCTATATCGTTTTGTAAATCTGTATTACAAAAAATATCAGGGTTGGACCCTCAGTAGGTACTTGACATTGGTCAATATCCCAGCATAACTATAGCACAAGAAGAGCCGAGTAACCCAAGTGGTATTACTGTTCTGTGACAAAGTAGGTCACTGTCTACATACATAGTGACAACTTAACCAAATTTACTATATTATACTTCTCTGCTCCATCCTAAGCCACTTTTCAGCATAGTAGTCTAGGCACCTTTGACATGTCAGACCCCACAGGAAAGTTCTAGTCAAGGAAGTAGGTCACTGTCTACATACATGGTGACAACTTAACCAGATTAATATATACTTCTCTGCTCCATCCTAAGCCACTTTTCAGCATAGTAGTCTAGGCACCTTTGACATGTCAGTCCCCACAGGAAAGTTCTAGTCAAGGAAGTAGGTCACTGTCTACATACATCGTGACAACTTAACCAGATTTACTGTATACTTCTCCTCTCCCTAGTCAAGGAAGATTAATCCCTGGCTGACCCTATAGGAAAGCTCAAGGATTTAGTTTCTCAGCCTAGAAATCTAGGCACCTTTGACATGGCAGACCCTATAGGAAAGCTCTAGTCATGGAAGACCAATCACTGTCAGATCCCACCGGAAAGCTCAAGGATTCACTTTCTCAGCCTAGAAATCTAGGCACCTTTGACATGGCAGACCCCACAGGAAAGCTCTAGTCATGGAAGACCAATCACTGGCAGACCCCACAGGAAAGCTCTAGGATTGAGTAGCTGAATCGCGACGACCACATTGACATCCTTCTGCATCGTCGTCCATTCCCTTATTTTCTTCCATAATTTCGCAATATTCCCCAAAGAAATCTTCGTCTCCGCCTATCATCTTCCCAATTTCCTGAAAATAAAATTATATTAGATTATGGTTTACAAAATTATTAAAAAACGCGACGTGCAATGGCGCGCACGAAAGAACGAATGACATGATTGAAGGGCTGCCATTGGGGTATTGTCTATGACATAGACAAAATAGGCTAAAATTTTAATAAATTTTGTTTTGGCTTTGAAATTCGTGTAATTGGCGTGTATGGAGATCGATACTACATAGTTAATCATGGAAGGATGAGGTCTGAAGTATAATGTTCTGTGGACTATAGTACCGCTACAGACTGACACCAGTGGTGCCAGATTAGGCAGATTATCGCTATTTCGGCTATATCAAGGGGCAAAAAATACAATCGACCACAAGTAGCCATTCAAGCTACCTAGAAAACAAAAACGGGCGATTTAGGATAAGTACTTCAAGATTACCCCAAGTATGGATTTAGTAATTTCTTGATAAGTATAAATAAATGCTTGTAACTAAACTTAATATTATAAATGCACGTCAACCTTTCGTTCCTCATGTTTTTTCCGTACTGCTTGCTTTCTTCTAGTTAGGTACATCCACTATTTATAGGAGTGAGATATGCATATTGCATAGACAAACGCGTATGAAAACGACAAAACAATCTTTCTACTATTCTACGGCCCGCCAAAATTAAGTGACACCTCGCTGGGATGCAATTGCCTAGAGCCCTAGAGCGCGGTGGTGCCCCGCAATGAGATGTTACGAATCCAGTGAGTCATTATATATATTGTATTATTAGTATGTATGTTTATTATATTAAGTTTATATATTATGTTACTATGTATTTATGTTTGTAATTACCAACTTGTTTATTTATTTACTTAAATGAAAAACCACCGTCCGATCTTCTCGTTACTCCTCTCCATGCATGGTTGTCTGGAAGAGATCGCTCTGAGCGATAAGACCGCCCATTGTGACACTAATTGTTAAATCTGTTTTGTTCTAGTTTTAAGTTACTTTTGTACTGTGGTGTCTCAATAAAGAGTTATCTACGAGCTATATATCTATCTATCAATTTGATATGTCCGGGTGATATCTCATTCTGTCTTTTTTCGTGTTTTCTCTTTATTTTGCCTAAAAACATAGGCTACTTAGCTCAAGATGTAAGGCGAAATTGGGCTACTTGTCAAAATAAATATTTAGGCTACTTGATACCTAGGCAAAATAAGGCTAATTGAGTTTGCTGATATGGCAACCCTGTCACAGACGCGATAGATATTAGATATAGGTATATCGATACGTCGTCTGATCTGACACGGGGGGAGACAGTGCCTTACTTACCCCTTGACGCCACATTTTCGCGTAGACAGTAACGCCATCTAGAATATTATCCGCTTAACTAAGTTACGTATAGTACTTCTGAATTGACAAAGATGGCACTTTAGCTAATAGTGTCAAATTCCAGATGGAATTTACAATTAATTCTGAAAAATGCTAATATTTTTACTAAAACAATAATAATTTTCCTTACGTAAATGCAACAATAATGATTAAGTTTATTTTAAATACATACCGAATATATTATTACAGTATAAAAATTTCAATGTCATGTCAGATGTCAGATTGTGTCAGTTGAGTTCAAATTCAAATTTTTACAAAATGGTATGGAGTTTTGGCGGGAATCCGATAGTGAGAAGTTTTTTTTTTTTTTTTTTTGTTTTAGTTATGGCTTCGCACGGTTTGTGCATATAGCCAGTGTCAAGTATTTTATTGTATTTCTTAAACAAGAAAGTCACAGCAATGTTATAGCAATCGTGGTCAAGTAGTCAAGTCAATTATTTACATCGTCAGTCACGATTCAGTAAAGTAGTGGATGCTTTACTGAAACTTCCTGGGAGTTTTGGAAAAAATGCGAAATGACACGCTTTTTGAGTTTATATCATTCGCCTACACTCGTGCACGTTAACGAACACTTAATGGTTAATATTCCACCAATATTACACATTAACACTCGAAGAAACACAAGTTTGAGCTAATAATACAAGACCAACAACGTCTCACTATCGGATTCCCGCCAAAACTCCTAGTGAGACGTTGTTGGTTTTATATTATTTTCTCAAACTTGTGTTTCTTCGAGTGTTAATGTGTAATGTTGGTGGAATATTAATCATTAAGTGTTCGTTAACGTGCACGAGTGTAGGCGAATGATATAAACTCAAAAAGCGTGTCATTTCGCATTTTCTCCAAAACTCCCAGGAAGTTTCAGTAAAGCATCCACTACCTACTTTACTGAATCGTGACTTTGACGATGTAAATAATTGACTTGACTACTTGACCTCGATTGCTATATTGCTGTGACTTTCTTAATGTGAATATAAGAAATACTTAATTAATAAAATACTTGACACTGGCTATATGCACAAACCGTGCGAAGCCATAACTAAAACAAAAAAAAAAAAAAATGGTATACAAAACTACCTACGGTGTGGTGCCGCGTGCTTGTACGTTTTTAGTTTTTGCCAACTTTGTACATACGAAGTGTGTTATCCAGATAGATGGTTGAGTCGAGCTCTGTTCTCCTCCCACCTTCCTGATACCTTTTCCACCCGAGACTCAAATTCAGTTTGTTGTGTTTTGGTGCGATATAGACGCTCATTTTGTTTCGTGAAATAGACATTAGTTGGAGTATTTTGTAATATATCTACAAATATATTATGCCGAGACGTTGTGCTTTGGGATGTACACCCAGAAGTAAGTTATTTTACCGTATTTTATTAAGTTAGGTCAAGCCATGATTATAAGATAGATCGAAAAATCTCATCAATTTCATCCCCATCCCCATGGAACGGTAGGTACCAACGGTAGCGTAGGTAACCTAAGAAATTAAAACTAGGTACTGCGTACTAGACTGCACTGAACATATTCCTGCACTTCCATTCCACATCGGCTGTGCGAAACCCTGTTTTCAATACACAGCTTTTTACATGTACAAGTTACATTGATACCTATGTTGATTTAATTGTATTTTATTTTCAGAGGGTGTACTCCACGTTTTTCCAAACCCCAACAAATTCCCTGACCAGTTTAAAGCGTGGATTGGTTTAGTCGCTGGAAAACCTGAATCCAGTTTCGATTATACAAGCATGAGAGTTTGTGACAGGCATTTAGTTGACAAAGATCGCAATCGAAATAACCGCTTGAACGCTCTGGCAATTCCATCACTCTTTTTGCATGGTAAGTTTAACATAAATCATGATAACTTGAGTTTGATTTCATATAACTGTTTTTATTTGTGCCCCTAATATTATGTGCACATACCATGTGACATTATATTCTATCGCTGGTGATTTTAAAATTATTGTAATACTCACGAAACAATCACTGCAAGCCGTAACATTATAAATATATAAATACCAATATTTATTTTAACTTTCAGGCAATGATGATGTTGTGCAAGTACCATGTGAACCAGACGTCTCACTAGGTACAACATCCGATCGTGCTTTAGGTCAACCCCAACTGTCCGACATTGATCTGCTGACATCAGGTATGTTTTGTTTTATGTTCTATACATAATATTTATAGTGCAATGTGCACTATGCAATGATGAAAATTAATTGGCATTATTTTTTAATTTTCAGGCAATGTTGATTATGCAAGAGTACCATGTGAACCAGCTGTCTCAAAAGGCACCACATGCGATCAAATCATAGGTCAATCTCGAATGCCCGACACTGATCTGCTGAAATTAAGTATGTTTGGTATATATTACTTTACCTGTGCAAAAAAAAAAGTAATTTAAGCAAGAAATTAGCAGAAAGTATGAATGGCACTGAGTTAGAATAGAAAATAAATTTTTAGTATTTTATTATTTGTACCTAAGTGAGCAATTCTAATAAAATTGTATTTAAATAATATTTTGGTATGACATGATATGTGAATGCTTTAGGTTGCAACACTCAATTTGGCTGTAGGGTTTCTGTAACTTTAACAGGGTATGATATATTTTATTGAATTTTTCAGGCAAGTCTCCAAACGTGACTTTAGATCTGGCAATGGAGCATAATTATTGCAAACCTTCACACAGACTTCTCAAAGCAAAAAGTAAGTACCTATCTATCTATATCTTACTAATATTATAAAGCCGAAAGTTTGTGTGTGTGTGTGTGTGTGTGTGTGTGTGTATGTGTGTATGTTTGTTAGCTCTTCACGCTCAAACGGCTGAACCGATTTCGATGAAATTTGGTATAGGGGTAGATTGGACCTATGAGACGGACATAGGCTATCTTTTGTCTCAAAAATTAATCTCGAAGGGGATGAAATAGGGGTTGAAAGTTTGTATGGGGAATCCATAATTCTTCAAGTTAGGGATCTGAAAATTCTTATTTAGGCTTTTGGTAATAAATAAATAAATACGGGTTTCAGCTTTTTTGCAAAATCATCCCTAAAGGGGGAAAACCAAGGGGGTTGAACTTATTAGGTAGGTATTCTTTAGATGCACCCCCAACGGACCACAATAAACGGCTGAACGGATCGTTATTTAAAGAGGGAGAGTGCGATGGGAGGAAAGGGGGGAGAGTGCGGGGAGGGGAGAAGGAGAAAGGAGGAGAGTGGGGGGAAGGGGAGTAGATGGTAGAGTGGGGGGAAAGAGGAGAGTGGGGGAGAGGAGAGTTTGGGGAAAGGGAGTAGATGGTAGAGTGGGGAGAGAAGAGAGTAGAGTGGGCAGGGCGTGAAGAAAGAGGGGAAAGTGGGGGATAAAGAGGGGAGAGTGGGATTAGAAAGAGAGGAGAGTGGGGTGAGAAAGAGGGGAGAGTGGAGGGAGAAAGAGGGGAAAGTGGGGAGAAAGAGAGTGGAGAGCAGGGGAAAGAGGGGAGAGTGAGGGGAGAGAGAATTGGGTTCGCAGATAGGTTAACTTCTAACTTAAGACATAGGCTACGAACATATTATTATTAAGTCATCATCATAATCATCGCCGTTTTCTATCAATGCGATAAAAACTGTGAAAAACTACCCAATGTGCGTAAAATTTCGTACGTAGATAGGTTATCCCGCAACTTACGACTTAGGCTTTAATTCATCATCACCATCACCACCGTTTTGCATCAGTGGAATAAAAACTGTGACAAACTGGGGTAGTTTGTCACAGTTTTTATTTGCATGAAATTTGGTATGAAAATTTGGAAATTTTATTTGCATGGGCATGAAATTTGGTATTTTTATAGCATATAAATATTACCTTATACCCCAACTTACATATAAATACACAGTGGCCTAAAAACTGTGAAATAGAACCTTAATTTGCATAAAATGTATTATGCAGATAGTTTAGAGACACAATATAGGCTACAAAACATCATTATCACCATCATAATCACTGTTTATTTGTCCATCAGTGCGATAATAGCTGTGAAAAACTACCTAACCTCTGTATTTTCTCTGACACACTGTTACAAGTCGTATCTAACAGCCACCGCCCTATAGGTTTTAAAATGTGAAACGCGGGTGAAACCGCGGGGCGCAGCTAGTATATATATATAACGACGCAGGGTTGTCAGCCGAGTTTTTAAAACCGGTGACGTCAGCAGAGCTGACGTCACCGTTTCCATAATTTGGATCACTCATTTGAAACACAAGTCACGAAACAGTAAAACATACACGCACACTTCAGTATTTATTATTCACACACAGCAAAATGTAAAATCAATTCTTAAATAATTTAAACACAGTAAAATCTAAAATCAAATCTTAAATTATCAAATAATTTAACTCACACGTCCTTCCAATTCGACCGCCGGAAAAGTAATGTGGTGACTTGAGCACTCTGAATATCGTCAGCTCAACATGGCGGCGAACCGCCATGACTGCTTCCTTCACAGTACTGGAGTCGATAACAAACACATTATTGAATTCAATTAATTAACAACCGTTAAACGTTATGGTAATTCTAATCTGAATTAACTGGCTATTGTGAAACATCTAGACACATTTATTTTGCTCAATAAAACCAACATAGGTTTGTTGAATTAAGTTAAGGAAACAATGTTAGGATAAACTTCTAATGACTGAAATCTTTAACACAAATGCATTGCAAGATGACCATAAATCAATATAGGAATTAACAATTACTTTACGAGTAATAAGAATGCTTTTAAAGAATTATAAGTAATTACGAAGTTACCAAAAACAACAACGATTCATGACCATCTTTTAAAACTTATAAATTACTAATGTGACTCTAAAGACAAAATCTTTATCAATCGTATGATTTGTTTACCTTATAATGATTAACTATAAAGCTTAATAATTTATTCTTCTAATAAGATTGATTTACGCTTGGTCTTGCGTCGACACGGCCATACTGCGAGGCGGTGCGTGCTCTGCACCTGCCGCGGTTTCTGTAATAGATAATTATATTTTGAGCTAGGTATCCGAACATCGGTACACTAGCTGATAACAATGAAGGGTCGACAAATGTTGTGTGAATCAAATTAATTCAAAATACTCGCAACTTCATTGTCAGTATTCATTGCTGTTAGGTGGGTAGTAACAAAGTTATCAGCCAACTTTTAGTACCATAAAATGTATGCAAGAGCCATGTTTATAAAGAGATTACTTAAAGATCATGCTTGTACTAGCAGTCAAGCAGTCGACAAAATACATTGCAGTGCTGTACATAGGAAAGAGCAAACAAATTTTTGGTGCAAATGCTCCACGCATTTTTGCACGAATAGTTTTATTGTTGTGAAAATGCAAATGCTCCACGCATCATTGCATTTTATATTGGTACTCGTAGACAGGGATGATGCTGTGGTCTGGGCGGTCTTGTACGCCGTGGTCCACAGAGGCTCTAAAGGAAGTGGGGCTAGGTCGATGCTGTGGTCTGGGCCTTATTATTATGACCGTGGTCCACAGAGGCTCTGAAAACCATAGTAGCGATTGACAGTTATATTACTGTTTCGCATATATTCTCGTTCAGGATGATGCTGTAGTCTGGGCGGTCTTGTACGCCGTGGTCTACAGAGGCTCTAAAGGAAATGGGATTAGGATGATGCTGTGGTCTGGGCCTTATTATTATGACCGTGGTCCACAGAGGCTCTAAAATAAAGGTTTATATTGCAACGTTACTTGATAATAGCTCATTAGAAATTGATGCTGTGGTCTGGGCGGTCTCGTACGCCGTGGTCCACAGAGGCTCTAAAGGAAATGTGAAGGACGATGCTGTAGTCTGGGCCTTATTATTATGACCGTGGTCCACAGGGGCTCTGAAAATGGAAGTAATGGAAAAGGATACCAGGGATGTCAATGGATTGTACAGTCTTACCAGCAAGTAAAAATATATCACCCTCAATGGAAGGTAAATAAAATATGGTTCAATATTATCAGAATGAACCAACCTGTTTGTTTAGGCATCCACCGGTTGGGCGTTTTGAGATGTAGACGGCAGCGGCTCACTAGGCGAGGCAGGAGTTGGCTGCAGCTGGGATGTCGTGCTCTGTTGCTGGTCGCTGTCATCGAATCCCGTCGACACGGTCGTTTGATCGCCTGGTTGCGGTGCGCGGCGTAGTTGATCGTGGGCGACCTTGCGTGGTCTTCCTCTGCCAGTCACCCGTTTCACCATGTAGCGGTCGTTGTCTAATACTCTATGGATCTCATAGGGTTCGCTGTATTTGAGGTCAAGTGAAGTTTGATTACGTGGGTTATTTCTAATTAATACGTAATCGCCTCTTTGAAACGGACGTATCGTTGCCTTGTTTTTATCAAAACGTTGTTTGTCATACTGAGCAGCAGCAGTCATTTTCTGGTGTACATGTTGTTCAAGCGCATCAAAGTCGATAGATTCATCATCAATATTAACTAACCTCAGAAGCTCCGGTGGGACGCAATGCGGTCGGCGTGTCAGCAGAGTAAGTGGCGCAACGCCAGTCACTCGATGTGTAGTGCAGTTGAACGCCAGTTGCAAGGCTTGCAGCGCTGCTTGCCAGTTTTCAGTGTTGTAGTTTTTAATCATGGTGAGAGCGTTTTTTAATGTGCTCATCACCCGTTCAACTTGGCCATTCGCTCGGCTTACTCCTGGGGTTATGGCATGAATATTGATACCGAAACGATCACAATAGGCTTTAAATTCACCCAAGAATTCTCGACCTCCATCGACTATTACCTGTATTGGTGTTGCGAACAAGTGTACGAGACGCTTAAGTGCTGCGAGGCTGCTGCTCTGGCTCTTGTCTGTAGAGTAGTTGAGTAGGATATACTTCGTGTACGCGTCAATCGTTACGATGACGTATTCATCGCGTCCTGAAGAATCCTTAGTACCAAGCTTGCCTGTGATATCCATATGGATCACCTGGAATGCCGCAGTGGGTTTTTGGATCGGATGAAGCTGCGCTTGAATTGCACCTGAAGGCCCTTTAGAGGTTCTGCATATGACACAGTTATCAACGAATCCTCTAACTATTGTGTTCATTTTGTCAAACCAGTAAGATTCTTTCAGCTTTTGCAAGGTTTTCTCCCACCCTGGGTGTTGTAGTGACGTGTGGTAGGAGTTAACCAAACTCCACTGGAACGACTTAGGTACTACGATTACCTTATGTGAGCCAAGTACGGGGTCTATGAGAGTAGTTTTGAGAACCCCATCCTCCAGTATATAGTTTGAGGCTGGGTTATCGCTGCTCATGCTGTCGATCAGTGGCCGTAAGGTTTCATCGCGCCGCTGTTCAATTTGCAACCAGTCCGTATCTCGCGTCATAACATTGACTGAGCTCTCTGCTGATGGGTTTCTACTAAAAAAATCTGCGTGCTGCAGTCGCTCACCTTTTCTGTATTCGACTTCGAATTCATAGTTTTGAAGGAACGCCCACCATCGATGGATTCGGGGTAGCAGATCCTTCTTGTGCTTGGATGCCTTGAGGGCGTTACAGTCTGTGATTACCTTAAATTTTCGCCCGTACAGATAATGGCGAAAATGCTTGATGGCCCTCACCACCGCCAGTGTCTCGAGCTCGTAGGAATGATAGCGGCTCTCTGCGTCGGTGGTGCGTTGACTCATGTACGCGACGGGATGTTGCCGCTCCCCGATGATCTGGACCAGGACGGCTCCATAGCCGAGACTGCTTGCGTCGGTGTACAATTGGATCGGTGCGTCCTCATGAAATAAAGTAAGGGTAGGCGCAGTAGACAAGTGTTGGATAATACAATTTCGAGCTTCGTCGTGTCTTTCATTCCATTCCCATTTAGCGTCTTTTTTAGTTAATTCATAGAGCGGTACCATGGTACGCGAAAAATTGGGAATGAAACGTCTAAAGTACCCGGCGAGGCCATTAAACTGCCTAACTTGTTTAACAGTCGTTGGAATGGGTGCTTTCGTCAAAGCCTCTACTTTTCTTGGGCTGGGACCAACTTGTCCGTCTGATATTAAATTGCCCAAGTACTCAATAGAGCGTTTAAAGAAGGCAGTCTTCTCTACATTAATTGAAAACCCCGATTTTTGTAAAGCAATAAGTATTCGCTCTATGTGAGCCATGCCTTCAGTAAAGTCTCTACATTTTGATAGCACGTCATCGACATAAACTTGACACACTTGTTCGGGTGCACTCAGCAGAGGCATCAAAGCTCTGTTGATGCACCGTTGATATACCGAGCAGGCATTACTCAGACCAAATGGCATGGCCAGGTATTCATAGAGCCCATCGGGCGTGACAAAAGCGGTCTTTTCAATGGAATCTTCTGAAATAGGGATTTGATGAAATCCAGCCGCCATGTCAAATGTAGAGTAGAATACCCCTCCAGCCAGTTGGTCTATTTGATCCGAAATGATCGGTAGCGGATAATGATCTCTCAGGGTGTTTCTGTTCAACTCGCGGTAATCAACGCACATACGATCACTGCCATTTTTCTTTTTGACTAGAATTATAGGACTGGAAAACGAGGACGTACTTTCACGGATGATATTTTGTGCCAGCAACTCGTTAATAATGTCACGTACTTTATCCCGTTCAGTGGGGCTTAGTCTGTATGGTCGACGCTCTACACATTTGGTGGGGTCTTTCAGTCGTATTTCAAGTTGACCTGTGTTAACGCGTGTGCTGGGATACCCCCGTATGAATAAGTGTTCGTACTTATTCAACAGTGTTTTTAGTTCACTGACTTGGTTATCATCCGTTAAGTCACAGTCCAGGTTATCAAATTTTTCACTTTGAGATCGCACATGGTTTACCGATGGTTGATGATACAATGTAGCACCTCTAGAAGTCACGAGTACACCGAGATTCGTGTTTTCGACAAGATTCATGCCTATCAAAATATCCGCACTCATCTCATAATCAGGTACGACGTGAAACAGAAGTTCCACACGCAGATTGTCGATAACACAAACCACTGTGACCATTGTTAATGACACAACCGTAAATTGACCGATACCCTTCAAATAATTTACCATGTTAACTCTTTTTCCCGGTAGCTTAGATGCCACCGATTCGCGTATTAATGAACATTCTGCTCCACTATCAAAAATTGCTAACAACTTTAAATTACCTACAATTATTTGCATCGGAGTTAATTTGGGTGTACCCACACAGTTCACGTTCGAGATTACCGCCCGTTCACGCTTGTAACATGTTTCGTAGGTATGACCCAATTTCGAGCAGAATGTGCATGTGGGTCTTTCAACATTTTTAGGTATGGTTGTATTTTCGGGCTGACGTGGTTGAAGGTTTTCAGTTTTTGTACCGAATCGACAATCCCGGGTATCATGACCAGGCCTTTTACAGGTTTGGCAATAAAGTGATTTTTTATCAGTAAATCGAGGTCTCTTACTAGGGCCTGGTTGAACATTTAATATACCGGGGTTTGGTCGTTTAACCCGTCGAATAGAAGATGCCACTGAAATAAGTTCAGGAACCGATTTAGCTCGCGCATTTAATAATTCGATTCTCAAACGTTCATCCCCAATGCAACCAATTACAGCCTCAACCGCGTCATCGTTAGGTAATTTATCTTTGGTGATACGTCGCCAGAGTACCCAAGCTTGCGATAAGAATTGCGCAATATCTTGTGTATTATCGTAACTATGTTCTCTAAAACGAACAATATCACGGGAATATCTATTCTCGGGTTCAAATGTCGTGATCAGAACATCACGCAACTCCTGCCACGTGGTGGTTGATACCAACCAATTGTCAACCCACAACCTTGCGCGACCTTTGAGCAAGCTACCCGCTTTCATTCTAACCTCATAGTCGCCAAGCTTATAGGTTTCCATGGCAGTAGTCACATGCTGACACCACTCACGTATCCCAATATTAGCATCTGGATCATACGACGGCAAAAATATGTCATTGATTTTTACCTTAGGGTCAGATTGCGTCGTAATATGATCAGACATGTGCTTCATGACTTGTAACATTTGTGAGAAAAACTCGGTTGGGACGCCGCTAACAGAAGCGTTATTATTTTCAGAAGTTGATTCAGAATTGCCGGAAGTGGGTGGTAATCCCACTTCTGATAACGACGCAGGGTTGTCAGCCGAGTTTTTAAAACCGGTGACGTCAGCAGAGCTGACGTCACCGTTTCCATAATTTGGATCACTCATTTGAAACACAAGTCACGAAACAGTAAAACATACACGCACACTTCAGTATTTATTATTCACACACAGCAAAATGTAAAATCAATTCTTAAATAATTTAAACACAGTAAAATCTAAAATCAAATCTTAAATTATCAAATAATTTAACTCACACGTCCTTCCAATTCGACCGCCGGAAAAGTAATGTGGTGACTTGAGCACTCTGAATATCGTCAGCTCAACATGGCGGCGAACCGCCATGACTGCTTCCTTCACAGTACTCGAGTCGATAACAAACACATTATTGAATTCAATTAATTAACAACCGTTAAACGTTATGGTAATTCTAATCTGAATTAACTGGCTATTGTGAAACATCTAGACACATTTATTTTGCTCAATAAAACCAACATAGGTTTGTTGAATTAAGTTAAGGAAACAATGTTAGGATAAACTTCTAATGACTGAAATCTTTAACACAAATGCATTGCAAGATGACCATAAATCAATATAGGAATTAACAATTACTTTACGAGTAATAAGAATGCTTTTAAAGAATTATAAGTAATTACGAAGTTACCAAAAACAACAACGATTCATGACCATCTTTTAAAACTTATAAATTACTAATGTGACTCTAAAGACAAAATCTTTATCAATCGTATGATTTGTTTACCTTATAATGATTAACTATAAAGCTTAATAATTTATTCTTCTAATAAGATTGATTTACGCTTGGTCTTGCGTCGACATATATATATGTTCCCAAACGTAATTAACTCCTGGATTCTATACCATGGCGGGCTCGATCTTCTACCTTGGCATTATAATATCATAATAAAACAATATTTGTAACTTTCAGGCTCGCCTTCCGCAGTGACAAGCAAATTAAGGGGCTATCAAAGAACTATAAAGAATGTAAGAAGACAAGTCTATCGTCTAAAGGGACAAAGCAAAAATATCAAAACTCGGCTTGAAAATGCTGAAAAGTTATTCAATAGATCCGATTTTCAAAAAGTCGTGAAAAATATGTCGACAGCAGCAAACATTTTTACCAACATGCAGTATTACCAAACTGGGAAAAAATCAAAAGGTCGCCGCTTCAAAACTGAAGAAAAAGTGATGTCACTATCCCTTTACAAAAGGAGTCCGAAATGTTATGCCTTGATGTCAAAGTATTTCATACTTCCTTCACCGAGATCGCTAAAGAGATTGATCTCTCAAATACAACTGAGCCCTGGCATTAACAAAGTAATATTTGAAACAATTGGAAGAAAGCTTTCATGAGGTGCAAAAAATATGTATTTCAATTTTAGAAAAAGATGTACCAAAAGTAGGATTGAAAAATACTATAAAAATGTATGTTGACATATTTGTAAATTTCCCTTTTGAATGTTTAAAACATAAAAGCAATTTATGTAAATATTTTGTAAATATTACCATAAATGTTATTGTATATAGTTGGTGCAGAAGCATCAATAGGATTTTATCTGGAAAGCTCACATATAATGGGAACGACGAAATTAAGTTAGAAGCTCAGGCCTATTATAATAAAAATAAACACAACAAAATCAATAAATAAATTACTAATAATATACCTATTCGTTTTTTTACGCTGCATTCTAAAGTTTTCTGTTTTATAAGCATTTTGCAACAATACAAGTTCCTACCTACATAAATGTCTATAAAACTGAAAACTTTGGGATGCATTCTGAGCCCTATATTTTGATAACTATCTAGGTATAAGTAGGTTGGTACCTATCTATACATCAGGTATACCTATTTGAAAGTATCTATAGATAGGTAGCTATGTATATACATTAGTTCAACGGATATTCTAAGAGATGGCGCCACGATTCATTATGGGTGTCAACAAATCTCGCAAGAGGGCTCTCTTTTCCCGTATATATTACTTTACTCTATATTACTTTACTCTTTGTCTGACACGTCTCCCGTTGGTTTTGTTTGTAGTTTCAAGTTTGTAGGTAGGTACTTTGTTTTGTATCACTTTCATGTAAAATCAAGTAAAAACATTTGTTTTGTTTGCACTTTGCAGATGGCCATCACAGAAAGGATAACCTATCGGTTGTTGCAAAGCCAGTTTGCATGTTTTAATGCGTGCAGGCAGGTACCTAGGGTTTGCATACCATAACATGCATAATTATTATTGCTATGGAAGCAGTTTATTTCAACTTTACTGCGGGTTCAAAAAATCTTGATGTGTTATTAGGTAGGTACCTATTACTTGTTTGGATAAAAACAAACGTCAATATTCAATGAACTGTAAGACCATCCATGTGCTGGTCTTCTGCAAGACATTGCAAAAGGCCAGCCTAATATAACAAAATTTACATTGTGTATATATTACAATGTGGCAGTATATTATGTAGGTACCTGCAGTGGGTTATTAGTTGGTTTACTAAGTAGGTATGTAATTTTGTTTGTGTGAATATTTTTTGTGTTTGTTGATTAAAACATTATAATAATATGTTTGTTTTGTCAATAATAATATCTAAAATTTAGATTCTAAATGGAATAATATGTTATACTTATTTATTTATTATAATATTTATTGCATGCATTTCACTTGGTGTATGTATGTATGTTTATGATAATAAGGGACAATTATTATGACTGTGTAACTCCGCCACATAAATATTAATATAATTTAACATTTATGACTCCGGTTCTAAGCCCGGGTTAAGGAGGAAGGTACAGTATCTAATAATTAAAACACAATTTTAGTAGGTACCTACCTAACTAATTGTTTGTGAATATATTTTGCAGCCAACTAGTTTACTTACTACTCCTTGGTTACAAAGATTAGTTATCAGATTGTGTTTATTTTGATATGATACTGCAATAAAATTTAAATTATGCACCTACTTGTGAAAAAATTGTTTTATTTCTGAAAACTGCTCACATAATGTGTCCGGTTTTTTAAATATTTTTAGTGTTAAGTATAATCTACTCCTCTGCAAACCCAGAAATCCTGCACATGGTCTAGGGGATCTCCGAAATAAGCCTCTGCCATGACCTACCTCTCGCCCTCCGCTCCCCTAGAATGGTAGGTCTGTGCATTTGTTTTTAAAACATTAGTTCATGTACGAAAATTGTAATAAACAAATTCGTGCTAGTTACACCATTTATAACTTCAGAACAGCTGGACTGATTTTATGATGTTTGATTAGGTCAAAGTTGTTAAGTACGGGACTTACGGAATCTTACTAATATTATAAAGCCGAAAGTTTGTGTGTGTGTATGTGTGTATGTTTGTTAGCTCTTCACGCTCAAACGGCTGGACAGATTTCGATGAAATTTGGTATAGGGATAGATTGGACCTACGAGACGGACATAGGCTATCTTTTGTCTCAAAAAATATTCTTGAAGGGGATGAAATAAGGGTTGAAAGTTTGTATGGGTAATTAATAATTCTTCAAGTTAGGAGTCTGAAAATGTATATATTTAGGCTTTTGGTAAGAAATAAAGAAATACGGGTTTCAGCTTTTTCGCTAAATCATCCCTAAAGGGGGCAAAGCAAGGGGTGGAAATTATGAGGTATTATTTAGATGCACCCCCTACGGACCACAATAAACGGCAGAACGGATCGTAATGCAATTTGGCAAGGGGATAGATAATAATGGATACAACATAAAGACAGAGATAGACAGAGAGGGAGAGAGATAGAGTGAGAGAGAAAGAGGTTAAGGGAGAAGTATATAGATAGAGTGATAAAGGGAGAGGGAAGGAGATAAAGGAAGCGTAAGAGAGTGAGGGGGAGAGATAGAGTGTAGAGAAACATGGAAATTAGGTACAATTAAGGAAAAGATTGGTAATAAAATGTATAAAATATTAATTATCGACTTGGATGTTCCCTGTATTAGACATGTTGATCAGTTACTGAAATATACCGGTGGCAATAGCAGTCATATCAATGACACAAATAGTTGTGAAGTGCCACATCAGTTTCCTCCTTCATCGACGGCTCAAACTGCCGTTGCTGCCGATATCGTGGCATCGCCGCTGCCGGGACAGTGCATGTCGCCGGCGCCGACGACTAGTGAGGTAGTCGGAAGAACGATGGAAGTGGAAGCTGATGCAGCGCGACTGCCACCGATTCGTGATCATGCCGTAGATGTGGGAGAGGTGGAAGAATGGGGTGATTGTGAAAGTGAGGAGTGTGAGCGAGGGTCAGATGGCATCGACGCCACCGAGGCTCGTTCTCCACAATCGCCTGCGCCGATGCCACCGCCCCCGCTCACACCGGCGCGAACGACGCGCGAAAGGAAGAGAGTAGATTACAAAAAGTACTTTTAATAAATAATTGTATTTAAAATATTCATAACTTCCTGTCCTTGTCAATTATTATAAGGATTATTCTAATTGTGTAATGTTTTCTCAGGTGTCAAAATTAACTGTGGAGGAATGATAATAATATATATATGCGCCTCTGCACTCGGTGCACACCTATGTACTCGTATAGCTAGCCTAGCGCGCGGCAAGCGTCGGCGGGCAGTAATAAACCAGTGTTCACACAAAGCAGTTGTTTCATTACGTCTCATACATTACACAAATACATTAGAAAATTTATTTATAACGCACAAGCGTCCCCACAAGTGTGCCACTGCTCAAACCATCAGTCGATGGATAAAGGAAGTGTTAGCGGCGAGTGGTATCGATGTGGCGACGTTCAGCGCACACAGCACACGTCACGCCGCCACATCGAGCGCGCGCGCAGCCGGTCTCTCGGTTGATTCCATCCGTAAGACGGCCGGTTGGACACCGAACTCACAAGCCTTTGCAAGGTTCTATAACCGACCAATTATTGTGGATAATTTTGCCAGAACATTATTTGAATCTAGACCATAAGATGATGTAGTATGATATTGATTGTTATTAAAATAAGAAGACTTCTTATGTTACTTTAAATAAATCTTTAGTATTTATTAGAACCAGCTACGTTTTATTTACACTCTATTTGATACTTAGGTATATTAAGTGATTACGTACAATGACCAAAAACTGTTTGTCTCAAGAGGTGTTCTCTGAACATCTACCTGGTAAACTTACTCATCTTCCTATATCTGAAGAATGGAGCTATGAAATATAATATATGATCAAACGAACTTCACAAGCGAAGTTCGATCATTATTATATGAAGAGCTCCATTCGAAGATATAGGAACCCAATCCCTCCCATAGCCCTTTCATTCGACAAACGTTTTTGAGTAACTTCTCTCTAAAAAGAATGGCGATATTAGGGAGGTGCTGTAGTAAGGAGACCGTCATATCGATTTTTACACTATCGATTTTTATCGATACAAATCTAAAAGCGTGCGAATCTACCTAGTATGATAAAAGGACTACCTGGTAAACTTACTCATCTTCCTATATCTTCGAATGGAGCTCTTCATATAATAATGATCGAACTTCGCTTGTGAAGTTCGTTTGATCATATATTTTAATTTGTTGCTGCGCTGTAGGACACTGCTTTCGCAATTCTTGGTTGATATATACGTTAAGATGGAAAGTGAGCGTCTGCGCTACATAGCTCTGAATCAGAGTAAGTTGCGTGCCGAGAGCTACGTACACCTCCAAGACGCCATTGCGAATGACAGCAATGTCAACCCGAACGATGTGGGTCAAATGGTGATCTTGCCGTCATCGTTCGTAAACAGTCCCCGCTATCTGCATGAGTATACTCAAGACGCATTTTCATATGTCAGGAATTACGGGCGGCCGGATCTATTTATTACGATGACATGTAACCCAGCCTGGGCCGAAATAAAACAGGAATTGATGGTCGGGCAAAAATCAACCGACAAACACGACGTCGTCGCTAGAGTCTTTCGTATGAAGGTACAAAAACTGGTGGCCCTCCTCACCAAACGGCAGGTGTTTGGTGAGGTGCAGTGTTTTATGTACTCTATTGAGTGGCAAAAACGCGGACTGCCACATGTCCATTTATTACTCTGGCTAAAAGATAAATTACGTCCTAGCCAGATTGACGAAGTTGTTTCTGCAGAGTTGCCAGACCCCAACGAAGACAAACAGTTATATGACACCGTCACTAAAAGCATGATCCACGGACCATGCGGAGTATTGAACCGTACGGCCCCTTGCATGAGAAATGGAAAATGCACAAAAAAATATCCTCGCGCGCTCATAAAAGATACGCATACCAATGAAAATGGTTACCCGTTGTATAGACGTAGAGCGCCCGAAGAGGGAGGACGTACGGTTAATATTAACATCAAAACGTGTCCGTGGACAATAGGTGGGTGGTCCCATATTCGCCGTTGCTGTGCAAAATTTTTGCAGCCCACATAAATTTGGAATTTTGCAGCTCGGTCCAGATCAAATATATATGTAAATATACATAAATAAGGGTAGTGACCAAGCTATTTTTATCGTAAGACAGCAGGGTAATGCTATGATCGAAACAAAGGATGAGGTGCAGATGTTCCGGGCGGGCCGATATGTGAGCACTAACGAAGCGTCATGGAGAATACTTGGTTTACCGTTGCACGAAAGGCACCCAACAGTGACTCACCTAGCTGTGCGCCTCCCAAACGGTGAGCGCGTGTATTTTACAGTGACCAACCTGCGAGACCGAGTTGCAACCCCGCCTATTACCACCCTCACGGCATTTTTCCGCCTGTGCCAGGACGACGAGTTTGGCCGGACGTTGTTCTACGTAGAAGTGCCGAGGTATTACACGTGGAATGCGTCGCGAAAGGAGTGGAAACGTCGCGTGCAGGGCACACCTGTTGACGGATGGCCTGGTGTGAAGGCCTCAGATGCCTTGGGCAGAATTTATACTGTACACATAACACAATTTGAGTGTTATTGTGTACGGTTGCTACTTACTAGAGTCCGAGGGCCCACCAGTTTTCAGGATCTCAAAACCGTCGACGGGCAGGAAACGGCCACTTTCCGAGAGGCGTGTGAGGCGATGGGACTGCTGGAAGACGACGGCCACTGGGACGCAACAATGGAGGACGCCATGTTGTGCCGGTCAGCGACTACGTTGAGAGAGCTCTTTGCTATTATGGTAAGCACCTGCGGACTCTAACCCCCGGCAATTATGGGATAAGTATAAAAATGCTTTATCTGAAGACATTGCTCGCCGATATCAAGAGACTACACAAGCCAACTATGACTTAGTTTTTAACGAAGCGCTGAAACTTATCGAGGACAAAATTTTTGCGATGGTCGGGAAACAGCTGTCCGATTTTAATATGCCTACCCCACAAAGAACGGGACATTTATCCACTGATTTGTTCCGAGAGCTTGGTTATGATACTGTCGCCTTGGGGGCTCAAGTCGTCCAAACAGAGGTTCTGTTACTACCTGAGCAAAGGCAAATTTTTAACCTAATAACAAATCGCGTAGCTAACGGACAAGGGGGTATTTTTTTCTTGGACGTACCAGGGGGCACCGGCAAAACTTTCCTACTGAACTTGGTGCTGGCACAGTTGCGCAAAGATAAATTAATTGCGCTAGCCGTTGCGTCCTCTGGAATAGCCGCAACCTTGCTGAGTGGGGGCAGAACGGCACACTCAGTGTTCAAACTCCCGCTGAACCTTGCAAGTGAAGAAACGCCCACTTGCAACATCAGCAAAAGCAGTAGTCGTGGTGCTCTATTGCAATGGTGCAAACTGATCGTGTGGGACGAATGCACAATGTCACACAAACGAGCGATTGAAGCACTGGATCGCAGCTTGCAAGATGTTCGGGGCAATCGAATGTTGATGGGGGGAGTGGTCGTCTTGCTCGCAGGTGATTTCCGGCAGACGCTACCGGTTATCGAACGGGGTACCGCGGCAGATGAAATAAACGCGTGTTTCAAGGCTTCGCCGTTGTGGGGTAAGGTGGAGCGGTTACAGCTGATTACCAACATGCGGGTGCAGCTTTTTAATGACCAGGAGTCTGGACTTTTCGCACAAACACTCCTCGAGATCGGTGAAGGTCGCGTGCCGACTGATGCTAATGGCCTCATAACTTTTGACAGCCGATTAAGCAATGTTGTAAGCTCAGAAGATAACCTTATCGAAGAGGTATTTCCGAACTTACAACAAAACCTGGGTAACGAGGAGTGGTTGTGCGAGAGAGCTATCATGGCGCCCAAAAACGAATCGGTGGGAAAGATTAATAAAAAAATTATAGAGCAAGTTCCAGGTGAGGTGAGGACCTACATGTCAATAGACACGGTGATGACAAATGACGACACAACTACATACCCTGTAGAATTCCCACAAGTAACGTTGTTTACCGCGATGTGCTGCAATAAAAACTTTGCTGGCAATTGCCTAGCTTTTGCTTTAGTTAATTCCGGAGAAAAAGCTACCTATGCCAAAAATGTGCTATAATGCAAACTAGAAGTAGAGGAGGCCGGCAGCTCTCCAGTCATTATAACCAGGCAATCTCCTTTAAATGATTCGGTATAATATCTATCCTACTAATCTTACTTGCGCTCGCTTCGCTCTCGCAGTCGTACCTAACAGCCACCTTCCTAATATGTCTAAGTATTAGGATTTGTACAGTAGATATTATTATTTGTGCAGTATCCGGATTTTAACTACAATAAAATTACTGTGTATATTGACGAACCTTTCAAATAGCTATTTAGGTGTTGTATGTGTAACGCGGGTGAAACCGCGGGGCGCAGCTAGTCTACTTATATAATCAAGTTTCAACAGTATATAGCTCTTATAGTTTCGGAAAAAGTGACTGTGATATACAGACGGACAGACAGACAGACAGACATGACGAATCTATAAGGGTTCCGTTTTTTGCCTTTGGCTACGGAACCCTAACAAGGGCAAAAGAATGTCTGTTGTTCCCATACAGCCCCTGAAATATTAACTTTGTTTTATTAGGTAGGTAGATATTTATTAAACTTAGGTCTCTACATTTAAATTTTATTAACACTTTTGTATTTCCGTGTCTTTACAAGTAGGTGTAGATACCTACTTACTACCTACCTACTTATAGTTTTCACATGATAATGGTAAATAGGCCTATCAAATGTAGGTATAGGTATACTAGTTGCTACCACTATATGTTACTAGTTACGATAATTGTGAATTTTAATGTAAACTTGAATGTGTAATGTGTATAGAACATGATAAGTAGAGATTATTCATGTATCGTTAAGAACGCAGACGGAGGAGACGCGAGGCGGAGCGCGCGTCGCTTACTGCATGGGCGTCCGATGCGAGCTAGTGTCTGGAGACGGAGCGCCGTCGTCTGCGTTCCTACGATACCATTATATTTTTATAGTGCAGTTTAGGTACTTGAACTATGAGAATGTAATGTTTAATCACGACAGTCAATAATTAATTTATTTTTGTTGTTGTGACGAGTATTTCGTCATGCGCTGTGATTCAAGTGCTTCATAATAATTCGGTTTGAATGTATTAGCTCGTACCCGGGACGAGCTAGTGCAGGCAAACGGTCTAATGCACAAGCAGTGAAGCGTTATCTTGAAGAATGATTGTTGGTGTCAGGGTGAGAAGAAAGCTTATTCTTGAACACGCGACTCTCAACAATCTCGGGATAACTAGCCGTGAGAAACGCTCCGAGGAGGGCACGGATATATTATATCGATGAGGAATACACCTGTCGCGACGGCGGCGGGTCTCTGTGGTGGTGGTGAGTAGACATACTCCTTTACTCATGGTCGCGAATGGGTTCTGACAATAAATAACAAATAATATTATCCATTGAACAAGCTTATAAAAGAGCTAGTAAAACTATAACTGAAATTACCCAATAAAATTGTGTATGTACATAAGTACACACTTATACTCGTAGTGTAAAAGAATATGATCGTTTGCGAGCGCATGCAGCAGGCTAGTTCTAGCCTGCCCGCCGCGCGGCGCGCCGATCTACATCCAATGTGGCGGGTGAGCTCGCCCGCGCCGCACCGAGACTCGCGTTGCAGTAACAGAACGCACTCGGCACTGCGCTATACCTGTTGAGCGATATCCTGACGCCGGCTAATGTCGAGAGACTTCCCTCGTCTGTGTTCCTACGGTATGCATATTTGGGAGTTTCCGCGGTCCGTCACGAAGGTTAAGAGCAGCTATGTAGTTGTTTTTGACTAATATATTTTTATGAGTGTTTTCTATAAGCGCTGCATAATAATTATTCTCTTTGACTGTAGTCGCTCGTACCCGGGGCGGGTGAGTGCAAGCAATCAGGATATATGCAGAAGCAATGATGCACCGTCATACAATAATGGAGTTTATTGTTGTCGGTGCCTGGGCTGGATGAGAAAAAGTCCTCTTCTTAAGCCCGAAGTCCAATAATCTAGTGATTACTAGCCGTGAGAGACGTTCAGCGGCGCACTCCGCCTCCGTAAGGAACCTGCCTCGACGATAGGGGCTTGCTTGACCAGGGTCTCGCAACGAGGACTCACGCACGGCCGCTACAGCAATGTATGAATATAATATAAATATTATGTTCCAATAAACAAACTTTATTGTGAAGACTGTACTTAGAGCGATAACTGATAAAAAGCCCCGATTACACTTGATATACCGAACCAGGTCAAGAACTGCCTGGCCCTTCGAGGACTAGCCATATTATGCACACTTGTATGTCTACCTGACATGATGTGCAAGGTGTGAAAGTATAGTCAAAGTTTCTACTTTAATCAGTAACAACCAGTATTTTTCTGCGCTATGTCATCCAAGCGACTCATATAGACCTGTTTGAATGCATTCGCTCGTACCCGGGACCAGCGAGCGAATGCAAGCAACCAGTCTAATCAATCTATGCTCAAGCGATTAAGCATAATCTTGGAGTTGGTGCCTAATAGTAAAATAACAATAATCGTCCGAGGGTTTCCGTGGTGAGTTCCTGCTCACGGTTGACTGTTGTCTGATATTGAAATATGTCATTAAAATATTACGGTTTATTGTAGAGACTGTCATAAAGCATTAACTAAAACGCCACAATGACCAATAGACCGAACCAGAAAATGAACTGCCTGGCCATGAACGAACACTTGTGTACCTAGGTATATTATTTTATATAGGGACATAGTGAATAGTGTGTTGAACATAATAAAAAGTGGGAGTGTTGCTTGGTGGTAGTAACAGTGATGGTGGCGGTAGGTGGCGGTGGTGGATTATGTGTAGATGATTACTGCACAGCATGGCCATACACACTTGTGTGTGTACTTAACAATGTGATGAACATAATAATAAGTGGGAGTGTTGCTTGGTGAGAGTAACAGAAGTGATTGAAATGGTGGTGGTGGCGGCAGTGCTCATATGAACTGCCTGCCAGCCGTGTGATCCAAGAGCTTTATAATATTCTGTTTGCTTGTGCTCGCTCGTGCAATGATGTTTGAAGTTCAGTTAATTATTGGCCTACAGATTTGTCTGGTGTAAACGAAGCTTTATTTAAGAAGAGATAATAAGACGTCTTGGCTTAAAAATAATACGTTTTGAAGTCTGCATCGGACATAATTGGATTGTTTTTTTTTTTTTTTTTTTTTTTTTTTTTATACATCTCGAAGCTCTGCATTTTCCTCGATGCAATCTAAGAACTTCAAAAAAGTCTGCTTGAATGCGTTTACTCACTCGTACCCGGGGCGAGTGGGTGCAGGCAACCATGACCCGATGAAGCAATCTTAGATCGATCTTGGAAAATGATCTTTTTTTTTTTTTTTTTTTTTCTCTTTTTTTTTTTTTTTTTTTTTTTTTTCTCTCTCCCACACATGCTCTCCTACATTTTTGTATGATTTGGCACAAGCCATGCAAAAAATTTCATGTAACCGAACCGAACCGAACTGAACCAAACTGAACCGAACCGAACCGAACCGAACCGAACCGAACCGAACCGAACCGAACCGAACCGAACCGTACCGAACCGAACCGAACCGTACCGAACCGAACCGAACCGAACCGAACCGAACCGAACCGAACCGAACCGAACCGAACCGAACCGAACCGAACCGAACCGAACCGAACCGAACCGAACCGAACCGAACCGAGCCTAACCTAACGCTACGCCTAGGTTAGGTTGTAGGTTAGGTTGTAGGTTAGGTTGTAGGTTAGGTTGTAGGTTAGGTTGTAGGTTAGGTTGTAGGTTAGGTTGTAGGTTAGGTTGTAGGTTAGGTTGTAGGTTAGGTTGTAGGTTAGGTTGTAGGTTAGGTTGTAGGTTAGGTTGTAGGTTAGGTTGTAGGTTAGGTTGTAGGTTAGGTTGTAGGTTAGGTTGTAGGTTAGGTTGTAGGTTAGGTTGTAGGTTAGGTTGTAGGTTAGGTTGTAGGTTAGGTTGTAGGTTAGGTTGTAGGTTAGGTTGTAGGTTAGGTTGTAGGTTAGGTTGTAGGTTAGGTTGTAGGTTAGGTTGTAGGTTAGGTTGTAGGTTAGGTTGTAGGTTAGGTTGTAGGTTAGGTTGTAGGTTAGGTTGTAGGTTAGGTTGTAGGTTAGGTTGTAGGTTAGGTTGTAGGTTAGGTTGTAGGTTAGGTTGTAGGTTAGGTTGTAGGTTAGGTTGTAGGTTAGGTTGTAGGTTAGGTTGTAGGTTAGGTTGTAGGTTAGGTTGTAGGTTAGGTTGTAGGTTAGGTTGTAGGTTAGGTTGTAGGTTAGGTTAGGTTAGGTTAGGTTGGGGTGCAGGGGGCGGGCCTGGGTTTATCCGTCACTGACGCATAAACCAAGGCCTTCCGTACTCATCCCGGATGGGTGCGGAGGCGTCGGTCTTGAGGGAGAGCGCAAGTCGTGATGATCCTCAAGGCAAGTCCAGGGTAATCCTTCACGTGGTTGCTGCCTGTTATTGGTCTGGTCCCATCTGGAACAGACGTAACTAAAACCCTGGGCGCCGCGGTAGCCGGGGTGAAGATCGTCGCAAAGCTTGCTTTGCGATGGGCTTCATTCCGGATCATCTATTTATTTGTGTATGTTTATTTATTATCTTATGTATTTATGTAATCATCAATCATCTCATCATCATCGTTTCATTGTCATGTTTCTCGTCTTTGTTTTCTTTTTCGTGTATATCTGTTCGTGTATCATTCATTTCTGTGTGTTTGTCATTTGTGTTTTGGGTATTTTATTCTTTGTTCTGTTTATTTGTTTCTTTGTCTTCTTGTTTTCATTATACTTCTTCCATGACGTTGAGGGGAGGGCTGTCGAGCCGTAAAACCGACAAAAAAATGATAATGGCGACTTCTAAAAATGACATACCCCAGGAGGGTACCTGCCTCTCAGAGGCAGGAGAATCCCTCACTGGCCCATCTGGGTCAGTCTGCCCCTCGTATTCTGGGGGGGGCAAGAACCGCCATGAGGGCCTCGGCCCTCAACCCGACGACCTACGCACTATCCCGGACACTGATTCTGCACGCGACGACCTATGCACGTACCCGGACACCGATACAGCACGCGACAACGGCTCGCGTTTGGAAGTGAGGAAGGAGGCCCGCGTGATTATCACGCGCTGCCGGGAAATCCAGGGAGAGGATCGCGTGGTGCCGCGGCCCCGAACTCTGTCCGAGTCGTCTTCGGCTTCGGGCATGAGTTTTGGGACCGTGGCATCGCGAACGTCGTCGCCAAGTGGGTGGCGCAAGCGGCAGAGGGCCGCCTGCGTCGACTCGGACGACTATGACGACGCGTCGCCGTCGAGAAGGGGGCGTGCTCGTCCCTCATCCACCGAAGAGGTCGTCGGCCTGGCGAAAGCCAAGGCCGCACTGAATGCGGCAAAGGCGGAGGAGCTCCGGCTGGAGGCCGAACGTGGAATGGCGGAGGACGCAAGACGGAAGAGAGCGACGCGAGCCGCCATCTTCCGCACACCGGCGATAACACGGCAGGAGCGGGAGCAGCCCGAAACGCTGGACCTGGAGAGGGTGGTGTCCGAGTCACTGGACACCATCCGGCGGGTCGCGGAGACGTCCGGAAATTTGAAAGGGACCTTTGTGAGGGCCCTGAATGAGGCGGCTGACGCCATTAAAGTCTCTTTCGTGGAAGTCCGGACCCGCACGATGACGGAAGAGGTCGCGCGGCTTGAGGCCGCGAATAAGAAACTGGCGGCCGAATTGGAAGAGGTCCGGAGGGAGCTGGCCCGTTTACAGCCAGCTCCAGCTCCATCCCCGTCCCTCGAGGAGATCGTGCGTGCCTGCATGGTGCAGTGCGGCACCATGGTCAGCGCTCGACTCGAGGGGCTGGAGGAGCGGTTGCTCCCGGCCAAGCGTCTGCGGCCACCACTGGCCGCAGACAAGAAAAGAGACATGGCTGCGGCGGCTGCTGCTGCTGTTGCTGCTCCTGCAGCGGCATCACGCCCCACCCGCCACACACCGTCGGTGACTACGGTGGACGCTGCTCCCGCGCCCTCCACCAAGCCAGGGAAAAAGAAGGCAGAGACGAAGAGGGTGGCTCATGCAGAGCCGAGCCCTCGGCTGGAGCCCCAGCCTCCGTCGGAGCCCATGGAGGAGCCGTGGCGCGTGGTGGTCCGCAAGGGCGCCACCAAGAAGAAGAGTAAGAAGGCCGCTGTGAAGCCCGCAGTGGAGCCCGCTACTGCTCCTGCGGCGCCTAAGAAGAAGGCGGCCCCGAGGAAGAAGTTGCCCAAGCTCCACCCGCCTCGCACGACTGCAGTAATGCTCACCCTGCAGCCGGAGGCGGTGGAGCGTGGGGTGACTTACCTCAAAGTCCTCGGGGAGGCGAAAAGAAAGATTAATTTGAAGGAGATTGGGATCGACGGCCTTCGGTTTGGCACCGCAGCCACCGGGGCCCGTCTCCTGATCCTGCCGGGCGCCAGTAGTGCCGACAAGGCAGACACACTGGCGTCCAAAATCAGGGAGGCCGTCGGTGACGATATTGTCCGAGTCTCCAGGCCAGAGAAATGCGTGGAGCTGCGCATCTCTGGCCTGGACGACTCGGTCACCAAAGAAGAGGTGGTCGCAGCCGTGGCGGATGCTGGTGGCTGCGCCAGCGATGCCATAAGGGCGGGCGATCTGAGGCGCTCCCCCGGCCGGCAAGGGCAGATGTGGTTGAGCGTCCCAGTCGCCGCAGCGAAGAAAGTCGTGGAGAAGCGGCTCTTGGTGGGCTGGGTTTCAGTGCAGGCGAAGATGCTGGAACCCAGAGCACCACGGTGTTTCCGCTGCCTGGAGCCCGGGCACGTGGGGGCCAACTGCACGTCTAGCCTTGACCGCAGCGGACTTTGCTTCTGCTGCGGCAAGGCAGGCCACAAGGCGGCGCAGTGCTCAGCCGACCCCCACTGCCCCATTTGTGATGTCGCCAAGAGGGCGGCCAACCACCGGATGGGTGGTAAGGCCTGCCCTGCTACGCCTCCCAGGAAGAGCCAAAAGAAGGCTGCGGCTGGCCCTAGGGCCCGTCCCTCGCAGCCAAAGTGTCCACGGCAGGAGGCCATGGACACCGCGAACCGTTGACAGCCTTTTACACTGTCAACGGGGACTCTCGGGTGGCGGATCGGGGGATCCGCCACCCGAACTTTACAAGAGTCCCGAGCTGAAATGCGCTCCGAAGTGTTCCGGAGCGCATTTAGCGGAGAGCGGAGGCACTTTACACCTCCAGGGCCGAGCCCAGTCCAGGGCGCCCGCAGGTGTGGTCGCGGTGCGTGTCTAACGATCCCGCGGCCACACCACATGCGGTGAGAGAACACCCCCGGGGTTTTAGTGAGTAGGCCGCCGTCTTCAAAGGCGGAGATTCTCACATAACCACCCGGCCCCCCCGGGTCGGGTGGTATCCATAAAGGATTTCCCCGGGCAAAAAAAAAAAAAAAAAAAAAAAAAAAAAAAAAAAAAAAAAAAAAAAAAAAAAAAAAAAAAAAAAAAAAAAAAAAAAAAAAAAAGGTTGGGGTGCAGGCCGGGTACCTCCACGAGCGCCTGACTGCTGCTGGTCCTCTTCGATTTATTATGTCTGGGGGGAATAGCAGCAGTTGGGACGGTGCACCCTGGGGTTCGGTCAACAATTCTCCTCGGGGATTGTTGGCCGTAGCTAACACCCGGCACGGTGGGCTTCTCCGCGTGTCCCTCTGAACAGCAGAGGGCACAGTGGATGAAGGCGCGGTGGGTCTGGGCAGTGTTCTCTGCCCGGACGAATTGGGGCGGGGACTTCTGCGGGACATTATCCTGTGGGGTCCCTGTCTCGGGAAGGGAGGGTCCGGACACTTGTGTCTGGACGGCGGGGTGCGGGGGCTGTTCGGGTCCCCCACCTCGTGGACGTTGGGGTCCATTTGGACGGCGCGTCGCGAACCTCTGCGAGGAGCTTTAATCCTCGTAGAGGTTCACGGAGCGTGTTTGCTGGGCATGCTGGCGTGTCGGTGTGTCGGCGGGGAGTGTCGGGGACCTCTGCGAGGAGCTTATATCCTCGTAGAGGTCCACGGTCCGAATCCCAAGGTTTTGGTGCTCGCCGAGGGGATGAATGGCCGGACGGAATCCGGTCGATAGGGCACCACCCAGGGGATCCTCACCCCTCAAAGAGGACAAAAAACAAAATGAATATGGCTAGTTTAAAGAAGAAACTACCCCAGGAGGGTACCAGCCTCGGCGAGGCTGGAGAATCCCTCCCTGGCTCACGTCGTAGTGAGCTGGGCTGCCCCACGTATTCTGGGGGGGGCAAAAACAGCCACGAGAGCTCCGGCTCTCAGAATTCCGGAGAGGAAGGAATCGGACACGACAAGTCGGAGAAGAGGAAGGAGAAGGAGAGGAAAAGGATGGCGAAGGAGGAGCGAAGGAAGCTGAAGGCCTCCGAGCTTGAGAAGAGGAGGAAGAAGAAGGAGATGGAAGAGATGGAAAGGAAGGAAGCAGAGGAGTCGGACGCCAGCATGCGGGCGGCATCTGGCCCATCCTCTGAGGCGGAGACGGGCCGGCTCTGGAGGAGCGCGAAAAGGCCCCGCCGAGACTCGGCTCCGTCGAGCGAGGGTGGGAGCCTGTCTCCCGCTTCGCCCAGGTCCCCCATAATATCGGGGGGACTGAGTTCTGCTGGGGTCTGCAGGCGAGCCGAGTTCCTGAGGAGGAACCGGGAGGAGGCTCGCCAGCAGGCCGACGAGAAAATAGAGGCGATGGTCCGGAGGTTCCGAAAGAACAGGGCGGAACAGGGCCTGGACCAGCTGGTCGGGAGTGACCCCCGCACGGCCAGTGCCCTCAACCAGAGGGCTCTCGAGGACGCCGACCTCATCTTGGGGCTGGCAGCAGCCTCGAGAAACCTCAAGGGCACGACCGTGCGTGCCTTCAAAGAGTCGGCGACGTCCATCAAGGCAGCGGTTTCGGCCCTGCATGATAGGACGTCGACCGAAGAGACGGCCAGACTGCAGGCGGAAAATAACCGTCTGCAGGCTCAGGTCGATGAACTCCGCAAGGAGCTCATGGACCTGAGGGCGGAGCTTGGGAGCGGGGGTGCGCTACCGCAGGAGCCGCATGCACCAGCGCCTCCCCGACGACCATCCCCGGAGCCCCAAGCGCTGCCGGCCCCCCGGAGACCATCGCCGGAGAGAATGGAGGTGACGACGGGTCCCGCAATCACGCGGGATGTCATTGAGGAGGTGACCCGGTCCATCATGCTGCAAGTTGGCAGTATGGTCAACGCGCGGCTTGGTGGACTGGAGGATCGCCTCCTCCCCGAAAAGCGCCTCCGGCCTCCGCTTGCAGCGGACAGGAGGAACGCTGCAGCTGCGGTGGCTCTCCGTGCGCCCCAGGCGGAACCCGGTACGGCAACCAGGCCGAGACCACCGTCGGCGAGGGCGGTCGATCCTACCTCAGGAGCAGGACCGTCGCCGCCGACGACAGCAGCTCCCCCTAATTCCCAGAAGGGGAAGAAGGGGGAAAAGAAGAAGAAGGGGGCGGCTACAGAAGCAGCCGCTACCCCCAAGGCACCCACGCCTCGCCCCCTCCCACCGGCACCCTCGGCTATGGACGAGGGATGGTCAACGGTGGCGAGACGAGGTGCCAACAAAAAGAAGACCACCCGGACGACAGCCGCAGCGCCAGCCCCCCCAGCGGCCGCGAGGCCAAGAGGGCCAGCTGCGCCAGTGAGGTTGCGCCCCCCTAAGTCCTCGGCTGTGGTGATCACACTGCAGCCCGAGGCCGAAGGGAAGGGCGCAACCTATGCCAAGGTGATAAAGGAGGCTAGGTCAAAAATCGACCTAGCCTCCTGCGAGATCGAGGGCGGCGTCCGGTGCCGAAAAGCGGCCACTGGGGGCTATATCTTTGAAGTACCGGGAACGACGAGCGGGACCAAGGCTGATGCCTTGGCCCAAAAACTTCGGGAGGTCCTCGACGAGGAGACGGTACGGGTGTCCAGGCCAATGAAGTGTGCAGATCTGCGCATCTCTGGCCTGGACGACTCGGTATCGTCTCAGGAAGTGGCCGCTGCCATCGCGCGGCGCGGAGGTTGCCCTGAGGAGGCTGTCAAAGCTGGGGAGATAAGACCCGACTCCCAGGGCACCTGCTCGGTGTGGGTGCGCTGCCCGGTGGCAGCGGCCAACAAACTGGCGGAAGGCGGTCGTCTTCTGGTCGGCTGGGTTGCGGCACAAATCAGATTGCTGCAGCCCAGACCGATGCAGTGCTTCCGGTGCCTCCACAAGGGGCACGTACGGGCACAGTGCACTGCGGAGGTCGACCGCAGCGATGAATGTTATCGCTGCGGGCGAACCGGCCACAAGGCGGCCAAGTGTGTCGCGGCTGCGCCACGGTGCTCGCTGTGCGCAGCCGCCGGCAAACCGGCGGAGCATCGGGTGGGGAGCAAATCGTGCTCCCCACCCAAACCGAAGCAGAGGGCGACGGTGGCCACGGTGGCCTCCAGGCCCCAGCCAGCTCACAGCTGCCCCCCCCCAACACCTGCGGGGGGAGAGGAGGCGATGGACATAATCGTTGATTGATTATGGCTCATCGCTTCCTCCAGGCGAACGCCAACCACTCTGCTGGCGCGCAGGACCTACTCCTGCAAAGCATGGCAGAGTGGTTGGCTGAAATTGTCGTGGTCGCCGAGCCATACTGCGTTCCCCCCCGGAGTAACTGGGTGGGGGACGTGGATGGCTCGGTGGCCATCATATATTCGTGTGCTGGCGGGATGCCGCCCCTCTCTGTGATAGCGAGGGGTAGAGGCTACGTGGCGGTGAACTGGAGGGGGAACGTGCTCGTTGGAGTGTATTTCTCACCCAACAGAAGCCTCGCAGAGTTCGAAACCTTCCTGGGCGGGGTGGGGGCTGTCCTAGGGCAGTCCCTACCTCGTCCAGCGCTCGTCGCGGGGGACCTCAATGCCAAATCATCGGCTTGGGGCTGCCCCGCGACCGATACTCGCGGCGAGGCTCTGGAGGAATGGGCGACGATGGCCGGCCTAGTGGTACTCAACCAAGGGTCGGCCAACACCTGCGTGCGGCGGCATGGGGGATCAATCGTCGACATCACGCTGGCTTCCCCTGCCGTCGCGCGCAACGTGCGGGATTGGAGGGTTCTGGAGGACGTGGAGACGCTGTCGGACCATAAATACATCAGGTTCGACGTCTCCATGTCTCCAGATACCCCGGGTCGCCCAGGGAGATACACTCCAGCGACACCCAGGTGGGTGCTGAAGAGCCTGGACAGGGAAGCGGTAGTGGTGGCGTCCATCGTCCAGGCGTGGAACTCCCCCCCAGAGGGACCGGTGGAGGTCGAAGAGGAGGCAGGATGGTTCCGGGAAGCCATGTCGCAAATCTGCGACGTAGGCATGTCCCGAGCCAGGAAGCCTCCTCCTAAGCGTCAGGTGTACTGGTGGTCCCCACAAATAGCTGCGTGTCGCGCCAGCTGTGTGGCGGCCAGACGCCAGTACACCAGGTACCGAAGACTGCGGCGCAGGAACGAGGAAGCCGAGGAGCAGCTGTACAGGTCCTATCGGGAGAAGGTGAAGGACTTGCAGCTGCTCATCAGCAGCGCCAAGACCCAGGCAAGAGCGGAGCTGTTGGAGACTCTCGATCGTGACCCTTGGGGGCGCCCATACAAGGTGGTTAGGGGCAAAATTCGCCCTTGGGCCCCCCCGGTCACGGAGAGTCTCCAACCGCAGTTGCTGGAGGAGGTGGTGTCCACACTGTTCCCGAGTCGAGCGGGATACGAGCCACCGGCGATGGCATCCTCGGGAGCGGCGCGACATGTGGACACCGAAGAAGAAGAGGAGGAAGTGCCGGGAGTGTCGGAGGCCGAACTCGGGGTGGCCGTTCGTAGGCTTCGTGCCAAGAACAAGGCCCCGGGGCCAGACGGCATTCCTGGCAGAGCCTGGGTCTTGGCTCTGGATGCGCTGGGGGACCGGTTCCGAAGGCTTTTGGACGCTTGCCTGGAGTCGGGACGGTTCCCATCACAGTGGAAGACGGGCAGGCTCGTCCTACTCAAGAAGGACGGGCGCCCCGCAGATTCTCCCTCGGCCTATCGCCCCATTGTGATGCTGGATGAGGTGGACAAGCTGTTCGAACGCGTGATAGCCGTCCGCCTTGTCCAGCACCTCCGGGGGGTGGGTCCTGATTTGTCCGACGAGCAGTTTGGCTTCCGAGCGGGCCGATCGACGGTTGACGCGATCCTGCGTGTCAAGGCCTACTCGGAGGACGCGGTGGCGCGGGGTGAGGTGGTGCTGGCGGTGTCATTAGACATCGCCAATGCCTTCAACACCCTGCCCTGGGCGTGCGTTAGGGAGGCACTGAAGTACCATGACGTGCCTCCCTACCTATGTCGGATAGTCGGGGCCTATCTCTCCGAAAGGTACGTGTCGTACCTGGGGCGAGAAGGCCAACTCCATCGGAGGGAGATGTCGTGCGGTGTGCCACAGGGATCGGTCCTCGGGCCGCTCCTGTGGAACATCGGATACGACTGGGCGTTGCGGGGCGATCTTCCATCGGGCGCAGGCGTGACATGTTACGCAGATGACACGCTGGTCATGGCCCGGGGAGATTCGTACGAGGAGGCAGCCCGTCTTGCCACTGTGGCGGTGACACAGGTTGTCGGCAGAATTGGGATGTTGGGACTCAAGGTGGCGTTGAGCAAAACGGAGGCGCTGTGGTTTCACGGGCCCCGTCGCGCTCCGCCGCGCGACTTCCACATCGCCATCGAGGAGACCCAGATCGAGGTCGGGTCCTACATGCGGTACCTGGGACTCGTCCTTGATAGCCGTTGGAGCTTCCGCGAGCACTTCACTCGCATGGTTCCCCGATTGATGGGGGCGGCCGCTGCCCTGAAGCGGCTGCTACCAAATCTCGGGGGACCAGAGGCGCGCACGCGCCGCCTGTATATGGGGGTGGTGCGGTCCATGGCCCTGTACGGGGCACCCGTTTGGGTGGGGGCCCTGACCGATCGCGCCATTGCTCTACTGAAACGACCTCAGAGAGTGATGGCAGTCGGGGTCATCCGTGGTTACCGCACCGTCTCCTGCGAGGCGGCGTGCGTGCTGGCGGGATCCCCTCCGTGGGATTTGGAGGCGGAGATTCGTGCGGACATGTTTGATTGGCGTACGGACCTCCGTCTCCGGGGAGAGGACCCCCCGCCGAGGGCGATTGAAGCGTGGAAGCTCCGCGCTCGACAGTCCTTGATTGGGAGGTGGGCAGAGAGGCTGGCCCAACCCAGGGCAGGTGTTTGGACTGTCGAGGCTGTCCGACCGGTACTACAAGACTGGTTGGACAGGGCTCACGGGTCTCTTTCCTTCCGGCTGGTGCAGGTGCTTACAGGGCACGGGTGCTTCGGAAAGTACCTGTGCCGCATAGCCGGAAGGGAACCGACAACCAGGTGTCACCACTGTGACTGTGACGAGGACACGGCGCAGCATACGCTGGAGGAGTGCCCAAGCTGGGCTAGCGAGCGTCGTGAACTCGTCGCAGTGGTGGGGGACGACCTCTCGCTTCCGACCCTGATCAGGGCGATGGTCGAGAGCGAGAGGTCGTGGAAAGCTGGAGAAACCTTCTGCGAGGACGTGATTTCGCGGAAGGAGGCTGCGGAGAGGGAGAGGGAGATTACCTCCGACCTCCCGATCCGTAGCCGGAGACTAGGGCGTCGTAGGAGACATTTCCTCAACGCCCTCCTCCAACCCCCATAACAGAGGCTGGGCGGCGGACCAGGGGGATCGTCCGCCGCCCACTAGCATGCCTCGAGGTGGCGCGCGCGGTGTTTCCGCGCGCCTCTCATAGATCGACGGAGTGGAGAACTCCTCTCCACTCCTGTCAACGGGAAGGGGTCCTCTTTTGGGGACCAACGCCGTCGGGGCCGCGGAAGTGATTCGTAAGACTCCCCGCAGCCCCGGCACCCAAGGCGTCCCGGAGAAACACCCCAGGTTTTTTAGTGGGTATACCGCCCCCTTCAGGGGCGGGGAGTCCCACATAACCGCCGAGCTAGGCCCCCCTGGCTGGCGGTATCCGTAAAGGATTTTCCCTGGGTCAAAAAAAAAAAAAAAAAAAAAAAAAAAAAAAAAAAAAAAAAAAAAAAAAAAAAAAAAAAAAAAAAAAGGTTAGGTTAGGTTAGGTTAGGTTAGGTTAGGTTGGGCGGGCCTGGGTTTATCCGTCACTGACTCGTAAACCCAGGCCCTCCGTACTCATCCCGGATGGGTGCGGAGGCGTCGGTCTTGAGGGAGAGCGCAAGTCGTGATGATCCTCAAGGCAAGTCCAGGGTAATCCTTCACGTGGTTGCTGCCTGTTATTGGTCTGGTCCCCTCTGGAACAGACGTAACTAAAACCCTGGGCGCCGCGGTAGCCGGTGTGAAGATTGTCGCAAAGCTTGCTTTGCGGTGGTCTTCATACCGGATCATCTATTTATATGTGTATGTTTATTTGTTATTGTGTGTATATATTGATCATTCACGTATTATTCTTCCTCTTTCTTTCTCTTTCGTCTCATTCAGATCATCCATTTCTTATCCTTTTCATTTGTGTCTTTTGATCTATTCTTCTTTTTACATAGCCTTCCAAGGAGAGAGCGGAGAGGGAAGGAGAGGACGATACTCTCTCCCTCCCAATCCGCCGCCGCAGACCGGGCCGCGGGCTATTGGCCTGTGCCCGCCACCTGCCGCCATTATGGGGACTTTCGGGTGGCGGATCGGGGGGTCCGTCACCCGAGTTAAGAAGTCCCGAGCTGAAATGCGCCCTGATGTGTTCTGGGGCGCATTAAGCGGAGATAGAGGCTTGATACACCTCCGAGGAGAGCCCAGCCCAGGGCATCCGCAGGTGTGGTCGCGGTGCGTGCGTCAGCGATCCCGCGGCCACACCACATGCGGCGAGAGAACACCCCCGGGGTTTTAGTGGGTATACCCGCCCTCTTCAAGGGCGGGGGAGTCCCACATAACCACCCTGCTCCCCTCGGGCGGGGTGGTATGCGTAAAGCATTTCCCCGGGCAAAAAAAAAAAAAAAAAAAAAAAAAAAAAAAAAAAAAAAAAAAAAAAAAAAAAAAAAAAAAAAAAAAGGTTAGGTTAGGTTAGGTTGGGCGGGCCTGGGTTTATCCGCCACTGACGCATAAACCCAGGCCTTCCGTACTCATCCCGGATGGGTGCGGAGGCGTCGGTCTTGAGGGAGAGCGCAAGTCGTGATGATCCTCAAGGCAAGTCCAGGGTAATCCTTCACGTGGTTGCTGCCTGTTATTGGTCTGGTCCCCTCTGGAACAGACGTAACTAAAACCCTGGGCGCCGCGGTAGCCGGGGTGAAGGTCGTCGCTAAGCTTGCTTTGCGATGGTCTTCATTCCGGATCATCTATTTATTTGTGTATGTTTATTTATTATCCTATGTATTTATGTAATCATCAATCATCTCATCATCATCGTTTCATTGTCATATTTTTCGTCTTTGTTTTCTTTTTCGTGTATATCTGTTCGTGTATCATTCATTTCTGTGTGTTTGTCATTTGTGTTTTGGGTATTTTATTCTTTGTTCTGTTTATTTGTTTCTTTGTCTTCTTGTTTTCATTATACTTCTTCCATGACGTTGAGGGGAGGGCTGTCGAGCCGTAAAACCGACAAAAAATGATAATGGCGACTTCTAAAAATGACATACCCCAGGAGGGTACCTGCCTCTCAGAGGCAGGAGAATCCCTCACTGGCCCATCTGGGTCAGTCTGCCCCTCGTATTCTGGGGGGGGCAAGAACCGCCATGAGGGCCTCGGCCCTCAACCCGACGACCTACGCACTATCCCGGACACTGATTCTGCACGCGACGACCTATGCACGTACCCGGACACCGATACAGCACGCGACAACGGTTCGCGTTTGGAAGTGAGGAAGGAGGCCCGCGTGATTCTCACGCGCTGCCTGGAAGTTCAGGAGGAGAAGGGAGAGGGTCGCGTGGTGCCGCGGCCCCGAACTCTGTCCGAGTCGTCTTCGGCTTCGGGCATGAGTTTCGGGACCGTGGCATCGCGAACGTCGTCGCCAAGTGGGTGGCGCAAGCGGCAGAGGGCCGCCTGCGTCGACTCGGACGATTTTGACGACGCGTCGCCGTCGAGAAGGGGGCGTGCTCGTCCCTCGTCCACCGAAGAGGTCATCGGCCTGGCGGAAGCCAAGGCCGCACTGAATGCGGCAAAGGCGGAGGAGCTCCGGCTGGAGGCCGAACGGGGAATGGCGGAGGATGCGCGACGCAAGAGAGCGACGCGAGCCGCCATCCTCCGCACACCGGCGATAACCAGGCAGGAGCGGGAGCAGCCCGAAACTCTGGACCTGCAGAGGGTGGTGTCCGAGTCGTTGGACACCATCCGGCGGGTCGCAGAGACGTCCGGCAACCTGAAGGGGACTTTCGTGCGGGCCCTGAACGAGGCGGTCGACGCCATCAAAGTGTCGTTCATCGAGATTAGGACCCGCACGATGACAGAGGAGGTCGCGCGGCTTGAGGCTGCAAACAAGCAGCTCGCGGCCGAGCTAGTAGAGGTCCGGAGGGAGCTGGCCCGTTTACAGCCAGCTCCAGCTCCATCCCCGTCCCTCGAGGAGATCGTGCGTGCCTGCATGGTGCAGTGCGGCACCATGGTCAGCGCTCGACTCGAGGGGCTGGAGGAGCGGTTGCTCCCGGCCAAGCGTCTGCGGCCACCACTGGCCGCAGACAAGAAAAGAGACATGGCTGCGGCGGCTGCTGCTGCTGTTGCTGCTCCTGCAGCGGCATCACGCCCCACCCGCCACACACCGTCGGAGACTACGGTGGACGCTGCTCCTGCGCCCTCCACCAAGCCAGGGAAAAAGAAGGCCAAGACGAAGAGGGTGGCTCATGCAGAGCCGAGCCCTCGGCTGGAGCCCCAGCCTCCGTCGGAGCCCATGGAGGAGCCGTGGCGTGTGGTGGTCCGCAAGGGCGCCACCAAGAAGAAGACGAAGAAGGCCACTGTGAAGCCCGCAGTGGAGCCCGCTACTGCTCCTGCGGCGCCTAAGAAGAAGGCGGCCCCGAGGAAGAAGTTGCCCAAGCTCCACCCGCCTCGCACTACTGCAGTGATGCTCACCCTGCAGCCGGAGGCGGTGGAGCGTGGGGTGACTTACCTCAAAGTCCTCGGGGAGGCAAAACGGCAGATAAATTTGAAGGAGATTGGAATTGAGGGCCTCCGATTTGGCACCGCAGCCACCGGGGCCCGACTCCTGATCCTGCCGGGCGCCAGTAGTGCCGAGAAGGCAAACACACTGGCGTCAAAAATCAGGGAGGCTGTTGGAGATGATATTGTCCGGGTCTCCAGGCCAGAGAAGTGTGTGGAGCTGCGTATCTCTGGCCTGGATGACTCGGCCACCAAAGAAGAGGTGGTCGCAGCCGTGGCGGATGCTGGTGGCTGCACCAACGAGTCCATAAGGGCGGGCGAGCTGAGGCGCTCCCCCGGCCGGCAGGGGCAGATCTGGCTGAGCGTCCCTATCGCAGCAGCCAAGAAGGTAGTGGAGAAGCGGCTCTTGGTGGGCTGGGTTTCAGTGCAGGCGAAGATGCTGGAACCCAGACCACCACGTTGCTACCGATGCCTGGAGCCCGGGCATGTGGGGACCAATTGTACGTCCAGCCTTGATCGCAGCGGACTCTGCTTCTGCTGCGGCAAGGCTGGCCACAAGGCAGCGCAGTGCTCGGCCGAGCCTCACTGCCCCATCTGCGAGGTCGCAAAAAGGGCGGCCAACCACCGCATGAGTGGTAAGGCCTGCCCCGCAATGCCGCTCACCAAGGGCAAAGAGAAGAGAAAGAAGAAGGCTGCGGCTGGCCCTAGGGCCCCTCCCTCACAGCCAAAGTGTCCACGGCAGGAGGCCATGGACACCGCGAACCGTTGACAGCCTTTTACACTGTCAACGGGGACTCTCGGGTGGCGGATCGGGGGATCCGCCACCCGAACTTTACAAGAGTCCCGAGCTGATATGCGCTCCGAAGTGTTCCGGAGCGCATATAGCGGAGAGCGGAGGCACTGTACACCTCCAGGGCCGAGCCCAGTCCAGGGCGCCCGCAGGTGTGGTCGCGGTGCGTGTCTAACGATCCCGCGGCCACACCACATGCGGTGAGAGAACACCCCCGGGGTTTTAGTGAGTAGGCCGCCTTCTTCAAAGGCGGAGATTCTCACATAACCACCCGGCCCCCCCGGGTCGGGTGGTATCCATAAAGGATTTCCCCGGGCAAAAAAAAAAAAAAAAAAAAAAAAAAAAAAAAAAAAAAAAAAAAAAAAAAAAAAAAGGTTAGGTTAGGTTAGGTTAGGTTAGGTTAGGTTAGGTTAGGTTAGGTTAGGTTAGGTTAGGTTAGGTTAGGTTAGGTTAGGTTGGGCGGGTCTGGGTTTATCCGTCACTGACGCGTAAACCCGGGCCCTCCGTACCCATCCCGCGATGGGTGCGGAGGCGTCGGTCTTGAGGGAGAGCGCAAGTCGTGATGATCCTCAAGGCAAGTCCAGGGTAATCCTTCACGTGGTTGCTGCCTGTTATTGGTCTGGTCCCCTCTGGAACAGACGTAACTAAAACCCTGGGCGCCGCGGCAGCCGGGGTGAAGATTGTCGCAAAGCTTGCTTTGCGGCGGTCTTCACACCGGATCATTATGTATTGATATGTATGTTTATTTATTACTCTATGTATCTATTCATCATCTTCATCTTCATCCTTTCCATTATCATCTCATCCCCACGTATTTTTCTTCCTCTTTCTTTTCATCTTTCCGTCTATTTTCACGTATCATTCATTTCTTGTGTTTTCATTTGTGTCTTTTAACTCTTCTTCTTTCAGATATCTTCTTCTCCCATGGAGGGGGGGCCCGGGCGCTTGGCGCAGGCTCGAGGAGGGGGGGCCCGAGCACAGTCGTGCGGACTCGAGGAGGTGGGGTCGTGGTGCGCGGCGCCGACTCGAGGAGGGGGTCCGCTCCCGGACAGCTGCCATACGGTGGATCGTGGTTGGGTTCGGGAGTCGGACGTGGAGGGGGGGCCCGGGCGCTTGGCGCAGGCTCGAGGAGGGGGGGTCCGAGCACAGTCGTGCGGACTCGAGGAGGGGGTCTGCTCCCGGACAGCTGCCATACGGTGGATCGTGGTTGGGTTCGGGAGTCAGACGTGGAGGGGGGGCCCGGGCGCTCGGCGCAGGCTCGAGGAGGTGGGGTCGTGGCGCGCGGCGCCGACTCGAGGAGGGGGTCCGCTCCCGGACAGCTGCCATACGGTGGATCGTGGTTGGGTTCGGGAGTTGGACGTGGAGGGGGGGTCGTGGTGCGCGGCGCCGACTCGAGGAGGTGGGGTCCGAGCACAGTCGTGCGGACTCGAGGAGGTGGGGTCCGAGCACAGTCGTGCGGACTCGAGGAGGTGAGGGGAAGGCGCAAGCCGACCCGAGGCGAAGTCCGCTCCCGGACAACTGCCATACGGTGGATTCGTGGCCAGGTTCGGGAGCTGGACGTTGATGGGGGGGGCCCGGGCGCTTCGGCGCTTAGGCCCGAGGAGGTGGGGGGGGGCGCGCTGTATGTTCCAGTGCGTCCCTCCGCGGAGGCGGGTTTGCCCTCGGGCGAACGAGGCTAGAGCGGGGTTGCGGAGAAATGCGACAGCGGTCCCGCGACCCTGCTCGCATGGCCAGCAGGAGAGAACATCCCGGGGTTTTAGTGGGTATACCCGTCCTCTTCAAGGGCGGGGGAGTCCCACATAACCACCCCGCCCGCCTCCCCTTCGGGGGGGAGGGGCGGGGTGGTATGCGTAAAGCATTTCCCCGGGTCAAAAAAAAAAAAAAAAAAAAAAAAAAAAAAAAAAAAAAAAAAAAAAAAAAAGGTTAGGTTAGGTTGGGGTGCATGTCAGAAGCCTCCTCGTGGCGCACCCTGGGCAACGTCGTGACCTAGTAACGGTTCACGGCGGCGAATTCTGACGGGGGGGCCTCTCCACTTCGGTGGATCGAGGCAGACTGCTTCGGCGGTCCGTGGGGGCTCGGCCGGCGTCCTGGACGTATTCCGGGTAGCGGCGGTGCGAGTCGTGGCGGCCTTGATTGGCTGCGGGGCTCGGTCGGCGTCTCGGCCGTATGCCGAATAGCGGCGACGCGAGCGAATGGCGCTTCTGTGCGTCCGTGGTGGGCCTCTCCACCGCTGGTGGATCGAGGCAGACTGCTTCGGCGGTCCGTGGGGGCTCGGCCGGCGTCCTGGACGTATTCCGGGTAGCGGCGGTGCGAGTCGAGGCGGCCTTGATTGGCTGCGGGGCTCGGTCGGCGTCTCGGCCGTATGCCGAGTAGCGGCGGCGCGAGCGAACGGCGCTTCTGTGCGTCCGTGTTGGGCCTGGTGGACTTCTCCGCGTGTCCCTCTGATCAGCAGAGGGCACAGTGGATGAGGTCGCGCTGGGTCTGGGCACTGCTTCGGTGGTGCGTGGGGGCTCGGCCGGCGTCCTGGACATTCCGGGTAGCGGCGGTGCGAGTCGTGGCGGCCTTGAGTGGCTGCGGGGCTCGGTCGGCGTCTCGGCCGTATGCCGAGTAGCGGTGACTGAGCGGTGTGGCGCTTCTGTGCGTCCGTGTGGGCCTCTCCACTGCTTGTGGTTGGGCAGATCGCCTTGGCGATCCGTGTGGGGGCTCGGCCGGCGTCCTGGACGTTTCCGGGTAGCGGCGGTGCGAGTCGCGGCGACCTTGATTGGTTGCGGAACTCGGTCGGCGTCTCGGCCTTATGCTGAGTAGCGGCGACGCGAGGGTCCGGCCTAACCGCTGGATGACGGCTGTGGGTGGGGGCAGTTCGCTGCTACCACCTGCAGTCCATATCGTAATCCGTCAACACGTGCGTCGTGGTCACGTCTCGCGACGTTCGACGGACCGAGGCCTTGGCTTAACCGCCCGGGTGCGAGGAAGAAAACCTCTATAAAAAATTACCCCCAATCCCAAGCGGCAGAGCTAGCGCGAGGGGATGAATGGCCAAGGGGTTACGGGGCCGCTTCGTCGACATCACCGTGTTTAGCCGTTTCCCGGCTTGCACGGTGGTGGCGGCGCAGCGGCGCCAGGTCGCAACTGCTCTCCCGTCCGGATACCGGCCGACCTCCGGGCGGGTTACGCTAGGCTAGTCCAGGTACAGGGGGCACTGCCTGGATGGTCCGTTTATATCCCCCATACTCGTGGGAACTCGTATGGATTCTATAAAAAACAAAACCGACGTTACGGAGGAGAGGCCGCAAGGCCTGGAGAGCGGAGCAACAGCTCAGCTTAGAGAGGGACGTGTGGTGCTCACGCGCTGCGACGTTGATGCTGCGGTGGAGGGGGCTAGAGCCCGGTCTCGCAGCGGGTCGGAAGCCCGGAAGGGCCAACGACTGGTGGATGCTATGGGGGCATCAAGGTGCAGGGACTTGTCGGCCTCGGATTCTGACTCTGAGGTCAGCATGGTCACGGTGACCGACGGGTCGAGGGACCCCTCGCCGGTGTCGTCGGCGTCGGGTCGCTTGTGGAGAAAGAGGTCGCTGGAGCGGGGAGCTGCAGACGACGTCTTGGAGCCTGCGGCGAAGGAGGCTGCGCGCCGGGGCCGAGGACGGCCGCCCACGACGGGTGAGTACGTCGGGCTGGCGCAGGCTAAACGGGAGCTGAACGCTGCCAGAGAGGAGCAGCTCAGGCTGCAGGCGGAGGAGGAGCTGGCGGAGGACGTGCGGCGCAAGAGGAAGGCAAGGACAGCCTACCTCAAGTCCCCGGGCCCTTCCGCCACCGTGAGCAGCGGGGAACAGAGTGCCGCTGCCTTGGAGAAGACGGTGCTGGGATGGGTCGACACCATACACAGGGTGGCCACCACGTCCAGCCACTTAAAGGGCACGTATGTGCGTGCCCTAAATGAGGCGGCTGAAAATATTCAGGCCTCGGTTGTCGAGCTGCGGAGCCGGACCAGCTCGGAGGAGGTCGCCCGTTTGGAGGCGGCCAACGCACGCCTCATGGCCGAACAAGAGGCAATGCGCCGGGAGATTGCGGAGCTCCGAAAACTGATCGAGCAACGGGCGACTCCCGCGCAAGTGCCGGCCCCGGCTGGGGCCCCGGAGTTGACGCCAACCTCAATGTTTGAGGAGTTCGCGCGGACCATCATGGTGCAGGTGGGCACCATGGTGAGCGCCCGCCTCGAGGGCTTGGAGGGGAGACTTCTCCCCGAAAAGCGCCTCAGGCCCCCACTCGCCCACGAAAGGCGAAGGGAGGAGGCGGAGGTGGCTGCGAGGGACGTGCCGATGGAGCCCACCCCATCGGCACCGTCCACGAGTGGAGCCCGGGAGTCCCCGGGAGGCTCCTCTAAGAAGGGACGAAGTGCGGCGGCCAGTAGCGCGCAGACGAAGGCGGCCCCGGTGCCACCCGAGCCCAAGAAGAAGAAGGGGAAGGGTGCCGGCAAGGCAACTTCCACTGCCCCTGCCACGCCGGTGGCAGAGCCGAAGAAGGCTGCGGCCCCCGCTGTCGAGCCCGCCGAGCCGCCGTCCCGCTCGCAAGCTCCAGTCGAGCAGCCTTGGACGGAGGTGGTTCGGAAGGGCCCCAGGAGGGCCACGAACGAGGGAGGGCGAGGAGCGAAGCCGGCCACGAGGGCCCGGGACAAGTCCCCGCCCAGGCGACCAGCAGCGCCGAAGGCGGTGACGCAGGCCCAGCAGCAAGCTGCCAAGGCCGTCAAAATCCGCCCGCCACCGCGAACTGCTGCGGTGATCATCACCCTGAAGCCGGGGGCGGAGGAAAAGGGCGTGAGTTACGCCAAGGTCCTTGCGGAAGCTCGCAACCGCATTGACCTTGGCGCGCTCGGTGTGCCCCCGCTCAAGGTGAGGGTGGCTGCGACCGGGGCCCGAGTCTTGGAGGTCCCCGGTGAGCTTAGAGCTGAGAAGGCTGACTCCCTGGCCAGCAAGCTCAGGGAGGTCTTCGAGGGGGCAGAGGAGGTGCAGATCTCCAGGCCCGTCACCACCGCGGACATGCGGGTGGACGGCCTGGAGGACTCCATCGCCCCCGAGGAGCTGGTGGCGGCGCTGGCCAAGGCCGGAAACTGCCCCCCGACCGATATAAAGGTCGGGGAGATTAAGAAGGGCAGGGCGGGCGTAGGGGCGGCCTTCGTGCGCTGCCCCGCCACGGCCGCCAAGGCCATCATGGCGAAGGGAGGCCGTGTCCCGGTGGGGTGGGTGGCGGCGCGGGTGCGCGTTCTGAAGGAACGGCCGCGCCGCTGCTACCGATGCCAAGCGCTGGGCCATGTACGGGCCCAGTGCCAGGCCGAAACGGACCGCAGCGGAGAATGTCACCGCTGCGGGAGCACGGACCACAAGGTCGCGGCCTGCTCGTCCCCCCCGCACTGCAACGTGTGCGCAGCTGCGGGCAGGAAGGCGGACCACCTCACCGGGGGCACGGCATGTGCCAAGCCCCCGGCCAAGAAAGAGGCCAAGAAGAAGCCCGCTGCGACCAAGGCCACGGCCGGGTCGCAGCCGGCCACCTCCGTAAAGGAGCCGGTGGTCCGCATGGAGGAAAGTTAGGATGCACCTAGCTTTCCTCCAGGCGAACGTCAACCACTCCGCGCAGGCTCAGGACTTGTTCCTGCAATCCCTGGCGGAGCGGTTGATTCAGGTCGCGGTAGTCGCCGAGCCGTATGTGGTCCCGCCCAGGGGTGATTGGGCGGGAGACCGCGACGGCTTGGTGGCCATAACAACCCAGTCGCCGGCACCCTCCCCCACCCTCGACAATGTGGTAAGGGGGAGGGGTTATGTGGCGGCCTGGGTTGGCGAGGCGGTGGTCGTGGGGGTGTATTTCTCCCCCAACAGGGTCCTCGCCGAGTTTGAACGTTTTCTCGGCGAGGTGGGGACCCTGGTCGGCCAAAACCGCCCGCGACCTGTCGTCGTCGTCGGGGACCTCAATGCCAAATCTACGGCGTGGGGGTCTCCGGCGACGGACGCGAGGGGCAGGGCGGTCGAGGAGTGGATGGTGGAGGTGGGGCTCACCATCCTCAACCGCGGGGCGGAAGACACGTGCGTGCGACACAACGGGGGTTCCATCGTGGACCTAACGTTTGCGACCCCCGAGCTCGCACGCCGTGTCCGGGACTGGGCGGTCCTGGTGGACGAGGAGACGCTGTCGGACCACCGATACATCCGGTTCAGCGTCTCCTCAGCGGCGGCGGCCCAGGACCAAGGGCCGCCCCCGACCGTCGGTCCCAGGTGGGCCCTCAAGCGCCTGGACCTAGAGCGGCTGCAGGAGGCGGCCCTGGTCCAGGCATGGAACGCCCTGCCCCCGGAGCCAGTGGGCCTGGACGAAGAGGCGGACGGGCTGTGCATGGCGATGTCGCACGTCTGCGACGCCGCCATGCCCCGTGTCAGAGCCCTGCCGCCGAAGAGGCAGGTCTACTGGTGGACGGAGGAGGTCGCCGAGCTCCGCCGTCGGTGTCTGGCAAAGCGCCGCCAGCACCAGCGATACAGGCGGCGGAGGCGGCGGGAGACGGCGACGTTGGACGCCCTCTACGCCGAATATAGAGAGGCGTCCATGGCCCTCCGCGTCGCCATCGCGGAGGCCAAGGCGGCTGCCTGGAGGCAGCTGCTGGAGTCGCTGGAGCAGGACCCGTGGGGGCGGCCGTACAGGCTGGCGAGGCAGAAGCTTCGCCCCTGGGCCCCCCCCGCCACCAGCACGCTCCAGCCCGACGTCCTCCAGCGGGTGGTTGAGGGACTGTTCCCCGGAGCTCCGGGGACCGAGTTCGTCCCTCCCACCACGGTGGCCTCGCGGGCGGAAACCCGGGACGAGGAGGAGGTGCCCGAGGTCTCGGGTGGCGAGCTCGAGGTGGCCATCAGCAAGATGAGGGCCAAGAACACGGCGCCGGGGCCTGACGGCATACCCGGTCGCGCGTGGGCCCTCTCTATGGACGCCCTCGAGCCCCGCGTTAGGTCCCTCTTCGACCGCTGCCTCCGGGAGGGTCGATTCCCCGGGCGGTGGCGGAGGGGGAAGCTCGTCCTCTTACGCAAGGACGGGCGTCCGGCGGATGAGCCAGCCGGCTACCGGCCGATAGTGCTCCTCGACGAGGCGGGGAAGCTCCTCGAACGAGTCGTAGCTTCCCGCCTCGTCAGACACCTGGAGGAAGAGGGGCCGGATTTGGCCCCGAACCAGTTTGGGTTCCGGAGGGGTCGCTCGACGGTGGACGCCATCGCCGCCGTCCGCGACCTCTCGGAGGAGGCGTGCTCCGGGGGTGGGGTCCTGTTGGCGGTGTCATTAGACATCGCCAACGCTTTCAACTCCCTCCCCTGGAGCGTCATCCGCGGTGCGCTGGGGCACCATCAAGTGCCCCGGTACCTTCAGCGACTGGTGGGGGACTACCTCTCAGAGAGGGAGGTAGTCTTCCCCACACGAGAGGGGGCGGTGGGACGGAGCGCCGTTACCCGAGGTGTTCCACAGGGGTCCGTGCTTGGACCCCTGCTCTGGAACCTCGGGTACGATTGGGTGCTCCGGGGAGCCAACCTGCGTGGCGTCGGCGTCACTTGCTACGCCGACGACACGCTGGTGACCGCCCGGGGGGCGAGTTACCGGGAGGCGGTGATCCTGGCGACGGCCGGAGTTGCAGCGGTCGTCGCCAGAATTCGGCGATTAGGATTGCAGGTGGCCCTCCATAAGTCGGAGGCCATCTGCTTCCACGGGCCGCGGAGAGCGCCCCCAGCCGGGGCGCAGATTGTGGTGGGCGGGACGTCCATCCCCGTCGGGACGACCCTCAAGTATCTAGGGGTCGTCCTGGACAGCAGGTGGCGCTTCGGGGCCCACCTGCGGCAGCTGTCCCCGAAGCTGACGGGGACAGCGGCCGCCCTGAGCCGCCTCCTCCCCAATCTGGGAGGAGGGGATGGGAGCTGCCGCCGCCTATACATGGCGGTGGTACGCTCCATGGCCCTCTACGGGGCCCCGATCTGGGCGGGGTCCCTTGACAATCGGGAGACCGCCGTCCTGGTTGCGGCCCAGAGGGCCATGGCGGTGAGAGTGTGTCGGGGCTACCGCACACTCTCCCACGAGGTGGCCTGCGCTCTCGCCGCGTCCCTGCCCTGGGACATGGAGGCCGAGGTTCTGTCCTCGGTCTTCTGGCGGAGAGCGCGGGCCAGGGAGCGGGACCTCCGTCCCGCCCCACAGGAGGTGGTGCGATGGCGGCAAAACGCCAGGGACCTCGCGGTGGTCGCCTGGCGGGACCGGCTCCTGACGGGGCCGGCAAGAAGAGGGGCCGGCGCTCGCCGGCTCTTGGAGGCCCTCCAGCCCCTCCTCCTGGAGTGGGTCAAGAGGAAGCACGGGGCCCTCACCTTCCGGGCCACGCAGGTGCTCACCGGCCATGGGTGCTTTGGCCGGTACCTGCACAACGTGGCCCGAAGAGAGGCCTCCCCGGCCTGCCACCAGTGCGGCTGCGGGGAGGAGACGGCGCAGCACGTGCTGGAGGCGTGCCCCGGAGCGGCGGAACCGCGACGAGCTCTAGTCGCGGTTGTGGGAGCGGACCTCTCGCTGCCGACCATCATCTCTAAGATGGTCGCAGACGAGAGGTCCTGGGAGGCGGTGGTCTCCTTCTGTGAGCTCGTCATGTCACAGAGGGAGACCGAGGAGCGGGAGAGGGAACAGGATCCCCTCTCCCTGCCGCTCCGGAGAGCGCGGATACGGAGGCGGGCCAACAGGGCCCGCACTCCGTCTCCGCTTGGAGGACCCGGGGCGCCAGTTGCGGGGGCAGCTGGTGCCCCTGCTCTTAATTGAGGGGGTCCTCCACGGCCGGGGGACGCGCTAATGTTCCAGCGCGTCCCTCCTGAGGCGGGTCCGCCCACGGGCGGACGAGGCTAGAGCAGAGTTGCGGAGAGTATCAAAACGGCCCCGCGACTCTGCTCCCATGGCTAGCCGATGGAACATCCCGGGGTTTTAGTGGGTATACCCGTCCTCCTCAAGGGCGGGGGAGTCCCACATAACCACCCGGCCCAACCCCCTCGGGCCGGGTGGTATGCGTAAGGCATTTCCCCGGGTCATAAAAAAAAAAAAAAAAAAAAAAAAAAAAAAGGTTAGGTTAGGTTAGGTTAGGTTAGGTTAGGTTAGGTTAGGTTAGGTTAGGTTAGGTTAGGTTAGGTTAGGTTAGGTTAGGTTGGGGTGCATGTCAGAAGCCTCCTCGTGGCGCACCCTGGGCAACGTCGTGACCTAGTCACGGCGGCGAATTCTGACGGGGGGGCCTCTCCACTTCGGTGGATTGAGGCAGACCGCTTCGGCGGTCCGGGGGGGCTCGGCCGGCGTCCTGGACGTATTCCGGGTAGCGGCGGTGCGAGTCGTGGCGGCCTTGATTGGCTGCGGGGCTCGGTCGGCGTCTCGGCCGTATGCTGAGTAGCGGCGACGCGAGCGAACGGCGCTTCTGTGCGTCCGTGGTGGGCCTCTCCACCGCTGGTGGATCGAGGCAGACTGCTTCGGCGGTCCGGGGGGGCTCGGCCGGCGTCCTGGACGTATTCCGGGTAGCGGCGGCGCGAGTCGTGGCGGCCTCGATTGGCTGCGGGGCTCGGTCGGCGTCTCGGCCGTATGCTGAGTAGCGGCGACGCGAGCGAACGGCGCTTCTGTGCGTCGTTGATGGGCCTGGTGGGCTTCTCCGCGTGTCCCTCTGATCAGCAGAGGGCACAGTGGATGAGGTCGCGTTGGGTCTGGGCACTGCTTCGGCGGTGCGTGGGGGCTCGGCCGGCGTCCTGGACATTCCGGGTAGCGGCGGTGCGAGTCGTGGCGGCCTTGGTTGGCTGCGGGGCTCGGTCGGCGTCTCGGCCTTATGCTGGGTAGCGGCGACGCGAGCGTTGGGCGCTTTTATGCGTCCGTTGGGGGCTTCTCCACTACTTGTGGATGGGGCAGATCGCCTTGGCGATCCGTGTGGGGGCTCGGCCGGCGTCCCGGACGTTTCCGGGTAGCGGCGGTGCGAGTCGCGGCGACCTTGATTGGTTGCGGAACTCGGTCGGCGTCTCGGCCTTATGCTGAGTAGCGGCGACGCGAGGGTCCGGCCTAACCGCTGGATGACGGCTGTGGGTGGGGGCAGTTCGCTGTTACCACCTGCAGTCCACATCGTAATCCGTCAACACGTGCGTCGTGGTCACGTCTCGCGACGTTCGACGGACCGAGGCCTTGGCTTAACCGCCCGGGTGCGAGGAAGAAAACCTCTATAAAAAATTACCCCCAATCCCAAGCGGCAGAGCTAGCGCGAGGGGATGAATGGCCAAGGGGTTACGGGGCCGCTTCGTCGACATCACCGTGTTTAGCCGTTTCCCGGCTTGCACGGTGGTGGCGGCGCAGCGGCGCCAGGTCGCAACTGCTCTCCCGTCCGGATACCGGCCGACCTCCGGGCGGGTTACGCTAGGCTAGTCCAGGTACAGGGGGCACTGCCTGGATGGTCCGTTTTTCCCCCATACTCGTGGGATCTAATATGGAACACAAAACAAAAACCCAAACAGACGTACAGGAGGAGAGGCCGCAAGGCCTGGAGAGCGGAGCAACAGCTCAGCTTAGGGAGGGACGTGTGGTGCTCACGCGCTGCGACGTCGATGCTGCGGTGGAGGGGGCTAGAGCCCGGTCTCGCAGTGGGAGTAGGTCTGGAGCCCGGTCGGGCAACAGGCTGGCGGATGTCCTGGAAAGGACAGCCAGGTGCAGAGACCTGTCGTCTTCGGACTCTGAGGTCAGTATGATGACGGTGACGGACGGGTCGAGGGATCCGTCGCCGGCATCGTCGGCAACTGGGCGCCTGTGGCGGAAACGGTCGCTGGAGCGCGGCATTATGGACGACGTCCAGGAGCCTGCGGCGAAAGAGGCTGCGCGCCGAGGTCGCGGACGGCCGCCCACAACGGGCGAGTACGTTGGGCTGGCGCTGGCTAAGCGAGAGCTCAATGCGGCGAAGGAGGAGGCGCTTCGGCTTAGGGCGGAGCAGGAGCTCGCGGAAGAGGTGCAGAGGAAGAGGGAGACGAGAGCGTCCTTCCTCAAGTCCCCGTGCCATTCCGCCGCCTCTAACAATGATGAGCGGAGCGCGGCCGCCCTGGAGAAGGCGGTTCTCGACTGGGTGGACACCATCCAGCAGGTGTCCGCCCGGTCTGGGAATCTTAAGGGCACCTACCAGCGGGCCCTGAACGAGGCGGCCGACGGCATACAGGCCTCGGTTGCCGAGTTGAGGAACCGGACCGCATCGGAGGAAGTCGCCAGACTGGAGGCGGCCAACTCGCGGCTGGTGGCCGAACAAGAGTTGATGCGCCGGGAGATAGCGGAGCTCCGGAAAATGGTTGAGCAACGGGCGACTCCCGCGCAAGTGCCGGCCCTGGATGGGACCCCGGAGTTGACGCAAACCTCAATGTTTGAGGAATTTGCGCGGACCATCATGGTGCAGGTGGGCACCATGGTGAGCGCCCGCCTAGAGGGCTTCGAGGGGAGGCTTCTCCCCGAAAAGCGCCTCAGGCCCCCACTCGCCCACGAAAGGCGAAGGGAAGAGGCGGAGGCGGCCGCGAGGGACGTGCCGATGGAGCTCACCCCATCGGCGCCGTCCCCTGGACGAGCCCCGGAGCCCGCGAAAGGCCCTAAGAAGGGAGGAGTAAAGGAGAAGGCAGCCCCGGCGCCTTCTGAACTTACTGCGGAGCCCAAAAAAGGCTCCAAGAAGAAGGGTAAGGGTGCCGCCAATGCGACCCCCACCTCCTCTGCCACGCCAGTGGCGAAGAAGAAGGCTGCGGCCCCCTCTGCCGCTGCCGAGCCCGCGGAGCTCCCGCCCCGTCCTCAGGCTCCAGCGGAGCAACCATGGACAGAGGTGGTGCGGAAGGGCACCAGGAGGACTCCGAAAGAGGGAGGATCGCAGCCGGCCGCGAGGGCCCGGAACAAGTCCCCGCCCAGGCGACCGGCTGCGCCGAAGGTGGTGCCAGTGCAGGCCCGGCAGCAAGCTGCCAAGTCCGTAAAAATCCGCCCACCGCCGCGCACAGCAGCGGTGGTGATCACTCTGAAGCCGGGGGCGGAAGAGAAGGGAGTGAGCTACGCCAGGGTCCTTGCGGAGGCACGAAACCGCATTGACCTTGGCGCGCTCGGTGTGCCCCCGCTCAGAGTGAGGGTGGCTGCAACCGGGGCCCGAGTCTTGGAGGTCCCCGGTGAGCTAAGGATCGAGAAGGCTGACTCCCTGGCCAGTAAGCTCAGGGAGGTCTTCGAGGGGGCAGAGGAGGTACAGATCTCCAGGCCCGTCACCACCGCGGACATGCGGGTGGACGGCCTGGAGGATTCCATCGCCCCCGAGGAGTTGGTGGCGGCCCTGGCTAAAGCCGGAAACTGCCCCCCGACCGATATCAAGGTCGGGGAGATTAAGAAGGGCAGGGCGGGCGTAGGGGCGGCCTTCGTGCGCTGCCCCGCCACGGCCGCCAAGGCCATCATGGCGAAGGGCGGCCGTGTCCCGGTGGGATGGGTGGCGGCGCGGGTTCGGGTACTAAAGGAGCGACCGCGCCGCTGCTACCGGTGCCACGCGCTGGGCCACGTACGGGCCCAGTGCCAGGCGGAGACTGACCGCAGCGGTGAATGCCACCGCTGCGGCAGCACGGACCACAAGGTCGCGGCCTGCTCGGCCTCCCCGCACTGCAACGTGTGCGCAGCTGCGGGGAGAAAGGCGGACCACCTCACCGGGGGCACGGCGTGTGCCAAGCCCCCGG